>PVKE010049732.1:0-11168 GCA_004027555.1 Craseonycteris thonglongyai | reverse complement strand
CCCCACCTACAAGAAAACATATGGAGTCCCAGCTAGCTATGCGGCTCTAAGACCAGGAGCCTGCCTACCCCCATGCTTGCTCTCACTTTTCCTTCCACAAGCATGGACGACCCCAACATTCTCCAGTCAAGAATGTCAGAAAAGAGTAAAAACTGCTGACAGACATACCCATGAAGCCATGAGCAAATGGAAACTTCAGCTGGTAGGGCTACACACGGAGACGGAATGGCAATGGTCACTGAATAGGAAATATCAGCTACCTCGTGGGGGCCTGACCTGGAGCAGATACGTAAGAATGCAAAACTTGAGAGTTAAACAAGACCAGGCAGGAAAGAAAATCCCAACACAGAATAGGTTTCCAAGGTCTGGCATAGCTGATGGCCAGAACTGGCCAGCCAATAAATCAAGCACCCCCCACTCACCTAGAACTAGTCATTGATTCCTGGACACAATGTAGGTTTTTACTCCTTGGTTCATTTAAGCTATTCCTCCCCCCCCCCCCACGCACCCCACCCCAAATTATTTAACACTATTAGAGCACACAGTGCGCTAGGGAGCATTCTAAGCATTTTACTAACAGTAATTTTTTTAAGTGTTATTGCAACACTATAAGGCAGGTAACTGTAAGTACCCTACTCTACAGGTGAGGACACTGAGGAAGAGGGGAGAGAACTCGCTCAAGGCCTCATCACTAGGAGGACAGGTCAGAATCTGAAGGCAGGCAGCACCACAGCCTAAACTCCTAACCATGATGCAACTTGGTGCACCAGTCATCCTTTGAGATTCACTTCAAACGTCATGTGTTTCATGAAATAGCTCAGTGCCATAGTCAGACTAAGAGTCATCCGCTCTCTTTTCAGTAACACTACAGCACTCTCAACATACTCCTAGTAGTCATTCCATTTAATCATTCAATTTAAAGTAAATTAAAATTGTGTCTGTAATTCAGTTCATATTTTTGGTAAGCTTCTTGATACTATGAATCATATCCCTTTCCCAAAGTATAATGCCTGGCATGAAGTGGGTATTCCATAGACATTGTTGGATGGAGTTAAATTCAAATAAATGAAAATGATTAATCAAATTATTAGGGCTCAAAAACAGTGTTAAAAAGAAACACCAAATTAAAAAATATTAAATATCCACTTGTGTGAGAAAGTTGCCCCTACTGCTCTGACCCACTTTACCAAAATCTCTATTATTTGCCCTGAAATGATTGAACTGTTCCCAGGCATCCTCAACCTCATCTAAACTTGATACTTACAAGAGTGTTACTTGGTTGGCATAACCCCATTGTTCTTACCCAACTTAAAAGAGTCACTGTGGGGACCAGAGGACAGCTCTAGGATTAGATGGACTTTGCCTAGAGTGACAAGAAAACAGGGGTCCCCATCTGGGAGGAGGTCCCCATTGCTTTCCATATTCTCAAAGCTCATGATTCTTGGATGACTGCCTGAGGGAAGGGGAGGAGGGGGGAGGGAGAGAAGGAGGGGAGGTGGGAGTGGGCACCAGCATTATGGACACACTCAAATTGTTTGGTGGTTACCTGGGGAGGGGGGAGGAGGGGAAAGGGAGAGTTGGGGGGAGGTGGGAGTGGACACCAGATATATGGTGATGGAAGGGGAGCTGATTCTGGGTGGTGGGCACATAATGTGATGCATAGGTGATGAGATGTGGACTTGTACATCCGGAAACTATCTAATTGTTACCAATCAATGTCACCCCCAATAAATCTAACAGTAAAAAATATATAAATAAATAAAGCTCACGATTCTTCTGCTATCCAGTTTCTATGCTCGCAGACTGAACTTATACCCCAAACTTAATTGTCTGCCCCTGCTTAAAAGGCATCCACTCGGAAACAAGAAAAATTAGCTTGAAAGTTGCCTAGGAAAAAAGTCAGCTCAGATACTAGACAGACCTTCCATAGGCTCCTCTCTAAGAAACTGTTATCTGAGGAAGCCATTCAATGATCCAGTTTAAGAATTTATTGAATAGTTATTTACTGTTTATTTTGGATTCACTCAACAGCAAGCCTAATGAGACCTTTAATAATTCAGCCAGGCATTGGGGATACTGAAGTGCATAAAATAGCCCCTGCCATCATTGTGTAAATTCTCTAAAAAGGAAAGCAGAAATTTTAAAAAAAGAACAAAAAAATAACAACCTTAGAAGTTTAACTGCTCACATAATTGTAAAGGTAGAAAGTGCAATTCAAATAACAGGAACAGAGGTTTTAGTTATGACCCAGGACCATCAGCATAAACAGGAGACAAGGGCCTGTGGTGTAAGACACGTGTTCAGTGTCGTTTTGGAAAGCAACACAGGAAGCAAAGGGCTTCTCTTTTGCACAGTGAATTGAGCAATTGTGCTAAGTGCTTTCCGGGCATTGTGTATGTGAACCTTGTAGCAATCCTAGCAACTGGACACTGTTAGGACCCTCGTTTAACACATAAGGAAACGATGGCTCTAAGAGGTCAAGTGCTTGCCCGTGAGAATGACAGAACCAGGAATGGAACCTAGAAGTGACTCCTACACCTATGCTTGCCTTGTAAAGAAATTGTTTAATAAGTGCAATGTGTTATTTTAATAGAAGCTGCACATCTTTCTCTTTTCTGGGACAATGTCACCCAAGCTCCCTGGGAAACAGAGCTGGAGTCATGGACACTGTAGTTGAAAAAAGCCTAGACGCTAGGAGCAGACAGAGCTGAAGTGAAACCTCCAAGCCTCAATTTTCTTGCTAGAAAAATGCAAATAATAATGTCTACATTGCAGAATTGTAGTGAGGAATGACTATAACATCTATGCATTTACGCCTCACACCTTTTATGCGCTTTTGCTTTGTAGCAGGTAACGTAGTGAGATGCTAAGGGCATGTTCTCCATATTGAAGAAGTTTACTGTGCTAGTGGGAACAAAGAAAGTGTGCTGAGCATTGTGTTAGGACACTGAGGGGGCACAGAACATGTACGGATTTTATAACCCACAGCCAGTGGTCATCAGAGTCCTGTCTGCTATCACCGCGCTACTTTCCAAGTTTCTCTGTATCTGCGGCTTTTTGTCTCTGGTTTTCCAGGCTCCTTGGTGGCCCCTGCAGCTGCCAGGAGGAGAGCTGGCCTTGCATCAGAACCTCGGGGAGAAGGGAAACTGCTCCCCTTTTTGCACCAGCCTCCCCTTCCCTTTGCTTTGATGGCCTGAGTGCCAACCAATGCACGACATTTCATAACGTCTGCCAAAGCCCCTTCCCAGAACTTCTCTGCCATCTTTAGTTTCTGTCAAGACAAGGTCTCTTGGCAGCGACAACCTAGAAATCGGAGGCCAATTTCTCACCAATTATACTGGGAAGTCACAAACATCCCGATTTCTGTCGGCTCCCATTCAGCTTGAACCTGGAACCAGACAGCCCGGAAGGCTTTCTCTTGCGTCTCACCCACCAGCTTCCTTTTCTGCACCACCAGGTAGCTGCTTTCTTCTGGTTTCCAGCCTGGTGTGGGGAGAGCAGGAGGTGGCCAGAGACGCAGCCGTGACCGAGGGAAGAGTGGCGGAGGGCACCTCCCTCCGAGGAACTTACATGGAGACCCTCCCGCCGAAGAGAAAGTGGCCCGGGCTGAGGGCAGGAGGAAGGAGCTTCCTTTCAGAGCGCCGCTAATGACTTGTGGGGAAGCTGCACAGCACTCATTTCGCAGATGCAATGGCAGGTCACGGCGACAGATGTTCCCAACATATGTGGAGAATTAATTACCCACTCGTAAACAAACTCCGTGATGCGGAGAGTCGTTTTGTCCAAATTCCTTACAATTTTGCTGGTATTAGAGACTTAATTTTTCTTGATCGTCTTGATAACTTGGATTAAAGCAATCCTTAATGGGATCTGAGAACCATTCCAAAGAGAGAGAAGGGCCTAGTCGGGCCGCAGAGACAGAGCAAGAGGAGGAGGGAGGGGACAGAGGAGCCGATGAGAGTGGTTAGCAAATTATTTGATGAAAACACTGGATGCTCGTCATATTTTATTTTAATGTTCTATGGTTCCCTCCTATTTAACAGCACTTACACTTCATTTCACTGCGTGCCGTGGGGCAGCTGGAGTTTGTAAAGGAAATTACAGCATTCTGATAGACATAGGCTTCCAGATTCTAAGCAGGTGTCTGCTTCAGGTCATGGAAGCAGATTCTAATAGTCATCATTGAAGAAAATACATTTTCTTAAAAGGGGGATTCAAGAGTCTTTTGATTTTTGTCAGGCCATGATTTTCTTGGCCATTTTCATCAATCACAAAAACTGTCAAAAATGCACTGATTCTCTCAGTAAATAAATCTGAAAGGCTATTGAAAAAAAAGGGGGGGGGTTCCTTACCCATTCAAAGGTTGTGACTCCTCTGAATCTTAAATTCATAATTGTCTCTTATGTCTTTCCTTTAGAGTAAATTTTGTTTAAAAATCCATTGCTTTCATCAAACACCTTCTACAATTAAACATACAGACACACCTCTTGTTTTTCTAATTTATTCACGTTCTCATTCATTCAACAAACATTCATTGAACTGGGTGCTGGAGGAACAAAAATGAATAATATAATGTCCATAACTTCAAGAACTTATGCAGAAAACAAACATGTGAGCAGTGTCTTTACTACAGTTAATCTCCTTGAACCATTTACCTAAATGCCAAAAGGACATCACATCACTGTGACATCCAAAATGCCCCCCAGTGGGCAGGGTTGCCCTTTCCCCTCCCCCCAAGTCAGAACCATCAGTGTAGGCAATGCTCAGAGTGAGGAGAGTAAGGGGACCATAGATTCTTCTAGAATATTGGTGAGTGACAGGGTTGGGTCATTGTGTGGAACATGGGCAATGAGAAGAAAGAAACAAGGTTTATTGATGCATAGATATGATGGAAAGAAACACCATGCTTAACACAAAGCCCACTTTTACTGCATTTCTCACTCCCGGCATTCACTTCCTGTCCTTTCTTTCTACAAACTTGACCCATTACAGGAAACATTTTCTTTTCATTCTTCTTCTTTTTTTTTTTTGTAAAAAGACCTGTGTTATATAATGTTACTTCATATTCATTTTTGCTGCAAGTCACCAGGGTCTGACAGTTGAAATTTATTTGATTGAAACTTCCCTTCAAAAATAAAAATCAGGGAAGCTGGGAAGGCTCAGCGGGTAAAGCGCTCGCTTTGAAGCCCCGAGGACCGAGGATCGAATCCCGGCCCCGGCCCATGCGAACCCACATGCTGAACTGGGGTGTGCCCCCAGTTCAGTTCTTGCCGGGACCTATGTGGGAGGCTCCCGGCCCAGTTCCTGCCCTGCGCAGCCCTGTGCCTGCCTGTGGAGTGAAACTATATGGAAAACTAATGTCAACTGTGGAGACTGCTCTGGGCCCTCCCCCTTCTCTCTCTGTCAAAAATCAATAAAATAAATCTTTAAAAAAATAAAATAAATAAAATAAAAATCACTTATTCTACTACTTTCTCAGGGATTCTGGATTTCTCCCCGAATTCCCAGAAATGTGGGAGGCATGTCAAGAACTGGTATGGAATTTACACAACAGCTTCATGAGTCAGAACACATGAAATCAGCTTTATGAATATTTTATGACATAGCACTTCAGTTCTGCTGTTTAACTTGTTTGATGCTATGGAACACGTCTTTACCCTTTCTGAAAGTAGTTGGTATGAGATGACAATAAATACCTAGTAACCTATCATGTTAGATAGAATATGGTAGGAACGGGACAATGACCTCTGTCTTGCACAGTGGATAATTTCAAATAAAAAACTCAGATGATAATTTGTGAACTTACTACAATTCACTTTTGAACTTTGTAAGATCTCTTAGATTCATAATCTAAATGCCGTTCTGCCCACACATGAACCTGTCTTCTGGTATTTTGCCACAATTTTGTATTTTCTCCTTTCATTGGGTATAATATAATATAATTCATATGTTTTCTGCCTCTAATCTCTATATCATTGTTTTATGTTTCATTTCAGAGTCTGTACATAATTCAATGATATTTGAACATGATAACAGGGTACTGTACATCAAGTATTTAGCACCAAGCCATAGAATCTTCAGCTACAGTGATTCATTATTCCTTGCAACAAATGATTAAGCCAATTCTCTGATTAATCAAAACTGTGTTTTGGAACTAGCCACATGAGACCCGAATTTTAAATCATGTTATGCAGAGTGTAGCAATATAAAGAACAAGATTGAAAAATTAATTCTGTAAGAAATATTAAGTAAATAAGTGTTAATTTTCCCTCAACTTCTTGAAAGATCAAAGCCACACTCAAGCAAACTTTAAAATATACGCCTTGCCAAGCACCAAGGAAAATGTCACATTCATTTAATAGGTGCACGGTGTCCCTGTGAATCACTTCTCCTTGAAGGACTTGGGCACTGTTTATGGCTTCCCCTCATGACACCTCTTTGCTCACTACCTTTTCTCGTTACTGTTCATGTCCCCTTTTCAAAACCACAGAGAAGGACCTAAATTGTTCTTATATCCCATTGCTACTCCACAAATATAATGCAATAACCCTCCCTCATTTGAAGAATTACCATCATTTTAATTAGACCACTTTTGTCTCATCCTTATGTCATCTACTCAACTTCATCTTCATTTCTCCACTTTCTCCAAACTTGACTTAGGGTTTTCTGTTCTATCCTTGCTCTCATGAGTTAATTCATTCATTCACCCCTTTCCTCATCAAACATTTTCTAAGTATCAGAGGCTCTGCTAAGTGTCAGGAATGTACTTGTAGAAATAAATACAACACAGAGTCTCCCTCCAGGAGCTTAAAGAGTAGAATTAGCCCAGCGATCCAGTAGCGTAGATTGCTAATATGTCTAGCTCTAGCTATTCTATGGAAATATACACTGATGCAAGATACAAAGTAAACCAAAACAATACGTGCCTCAGACAGCGGTCACCATGCATCCACCACCAGCCCCTCACCCCCAGGCTATTATTACAGTAGAAAAGGTGCACAAATAGTAAAGTCTTCACTCCAGCAATTACAGCAACCATATGTGACTGACTACCTCCGAGATTACAAATTCTGAAATTCACCTCTTTTACCCAAAACACATTGTTTTAGCAGGTATTTCCACTGAAGAAACTCTTTATTCTCCAATCCTATAACTTTCTCTGTTCATAGATTCTACAGATCCCTCCTACCTTTATTTTCTTCCCTAGTTTGACCAATAGACACTATTTCAACTCTTCCATCATCAGCACTTAAGATTACTCCAAATTTATGATTCTAGGACACATATCCCTACATGGGTTCATTCAACTTAAAATTTTATCACCTTTTTATTCTGATCCACTTACAGATTACAGGTAAAGTATGTAACAGTCAGTGACTGCATTCACAATGAACTACTTGTATAAACCTAAGCTTAATGCACGAAGTAACTTATCAAATCTTCCTTTCATTTCTAAATACCTGGCACTCCCCTCCGCCCACCACCCTCTGCCAACCATGGCCTCACAGAAGTTACTATTGATCATTTAACTCTACTGAATCCTCCAAGTGAAGAAAATAAGGTCATCTGAGAATTTTTCTCGTTTCCCTTCATTATGAAACAAATATTTTCTTATCTCCTCCTATTCTTTTGTCTATGTTAGAGGATAAAGTGCCCTTATTTGTTGTTCTAGATATTTGGCTGTGTTCTCAATACAGTTAAGATGTCTTTCCTCTCTTATGAATTCCATCAAATTCTCCATCTCCTTCCCATTCTCAGTATTTTTTTCTCCCTTACCTTAGTGCCATGTTCTTTTGAGATGCCCAAAAGAGGCCATGAGAAAACTGTTTTACAATTTCATGGTAACTCAATAAGTCAATAGTTGTGGCCACTAATATAGATGGATGGATCATTTTCTTATTTTTCTTTTATATATAACATTATTATATTGAAACTTAGTATTTATCTGTCTTTATTGATAGATACATTGAGCATAAGTAATTCATTTTTCTAGGTAGGTAAATAATGTCCTAATTACTTTAAAGAGTAACTTTTGTGACCACAATACTTTGTTTTTTTTCTCATTCACAAATTTAAATGCTCCTTGGACTGCTTTATACTCCAAAGCACAAGAAGCTTTGAATAATTAAATAAACATGTTATAGACCTATAATTAGGACTAATTATAAAGTGGGCAAGAGGAGACTTTGACTGTGATTGGCAATTAAGAATCTTGGGCATTGAAATTAATTCAGTTTAAGTCCCTAATCTAAATGTGCTGGCTTCATAACAAAATTAACATTTAAAACACTAAAAGACATTTATAAAAATTATGAACAAAACTTGAAGGAAATTAATTTATCTCTAATTGCATGAACAATCATCACTTCATATCCCAAGCACAACTAAATTCATGTCCTGTTATGAAGTATTGATCCTTTATTTTTTCTCTTTCCTATTTTAAAGGTGAGACCTGTGCATTTAGAATGACCTATACATTATAAAGTATTCGTGTTATTTTCTAACAAATATTCAAAGGTGCCAGTCCCAGCTGAAGAATATAATGCCAGTACAAAAATTTCCCATTTGGGTAGCTTGTCCTGCCATCTAAACCTTACTCCCCTCACAAAATTCTCTGCATTTTCTGATCTTTGTAACACATAGGTGCTGAGTGTGTGCCAGGCACTGTTCTGGGTGCTGAGTATTCAGAAGTGAGTAAGTCAGTCCAGGTCCCTGCTCCTGTCTATACAGACCGCATTTGTGTGCAATACTCCCCTAGACTAAGTCAGATCAGCATGAGGTAAGTCCCTGAGATCCAGCACATAAGGTCTGTTTGGATGTGCATATAACAGTAAGTGCTGCCCCATTGTAGAGAGAATTGAGTAAGAGAAAGACCACAGCAATGGGATATTGACCATCATCCACATTAACACAGCACGGAAGAAGGCTCAGAACATCAACACTGTCTTACTACTTGTGCCTTTCCCCATCACTATCCACCTTCAGCCAACTCTAACACTGTGCTTTCTGTCACCACTTGGCACAGATTATGTCATTTAGTCCCCTCAATCCTTGTGAAGAAAGTTCTAGAGAAGGTGAGGAGAGTGCCCAAGTTCACACACACCTGTAAGGGGCAGAGTTGTTGATAGGAAATCTTGGTCAGACTGTAACATGACCTTCCCCCAAAACAATAATCCCTGTACTAACTACGTGTTGGGTAAATGGAACATGGCCAACAAGCACCTAAAATAGAGAAATCCATGTAGACAAGCTCCTCCCCCTGAAAAACAACCCAGTTACCCGTCTCTTCAGTCGTAGGCTACTTTCTTTAGAAAAGGTCTTGGTTGGTGGGCAACAGCAGGAGCCACTGTGCTTGTCCTTAGCAAGCCGCCCTTCCTGTGACCGTGAACCTGTACTTTGAAGTCATGTATCAAAGAAAGCTCACTCTGTGACTCAAGGCCTCTTCGTATTTCACAGGTTGTTGCACTTGTTCAAGATTTTGTGAAAATTAAAAAGTTAAGGAAATTTGAATAACATTCATTCTTTAGTCTCTAAAAAGACAGTAAATTTGATCACCATTTTTTTAAAGTGATAAACAGAGGGAAATGGTGGTATTTCCCTACATTGACACAACTCATTTTGTCTGAAAACCTATTGACTCCATTTGCAATGATTTTTGTGGAGTAAGTGGATTACCGTCAATGTGAACAATTTGTATGTGCAACTTCTGTTCCCACAGCTAAAATGTTGGTGAGAATGCCAGCACCATTAGCTGCCTGCATTTACAATCACCCAGGGAGCCCCCACTGAACTGCCACCAAACGAGGACAGCTTAATGTAAATCGAATAGTGCCCCTAGTATTACATGGCCATTTAGCACTCAGCTTATAAATAAGTGTCAGGGTGGTATGAGCCAAGTTCTACTCTGGGACCCGAATAGTAATTCATGAACTGCTATTAATGTTACCAACTGTTACAATAAAAGCACGTAGCTGAAGTTGAAGAAACCATCCTGCTTGTACTACCTGCTTCCCCTCTCTCTCTCTCTTAAGCCTCACCGAATACACCCCGCCACCTCCTTCATTCTAAAAGAATATTTATGTGAAGATCATTGCAGTGAGGGGGCAATAGCTAAATCTTTTAGAGTGGGTACGTTCGGTTTTATTTCTAAGGAGGGCAAGACGAGTATAAGCAATATGAAACCATTAAGCAAAGGAAGTTTGGGTCAGAAACATGAAGGTCAAATATTGGGAGAACAGGAAGGATGCAATTGCAAAGTGAATTCAAGAATATGATCCTTTCTCAATATGTACAACTATTGAATTGTTATGTACTACGCCTGAAATTAATATAATGTTACATGTCAATTATGCCTCGATTAACACAAAGAGTTAATCAGAGTCAGAATGCAAAGTTATTGTCAAAGAAGAAAAGCCAGCATTTGGACTGTGAGAGAAAGCATCCAGGAAAGCACCCCTAAACTTTGTGGGGCCCCAAACAGTAGGACAGCTGGAGACCCACACTCCATATGTCTTAGGTTTAAAAGTTATGACTCCAGCTTTGCCCAGGATCCCCCCACCCCAGGTGCTTCCACCTTGGAGGCCTTAGCTCACTCCCAGGGGAGGCTGGCCTAAGTGGGAACATGGATCCATTTGACAAGGCCTCGACCACGGGCCTAGGGCAGAGACCAGTCCAAATGCAGAATGTAGAGTGACCACTTCAAGCTCCTCAGGGAGCCAGAAGGGACAGGTTCCCTTTGCCGGACTCCAACAACTCAAGATTCTCAGAATGTTCTAAAGGCCCATGAAATTGGAAGCCCTAAGCATGAAGGAAGGAGGGTGTGCAGTACTAGGGGAGTCTGGTCTGTCTAGACTCTGACCTTGGAGACTGGAGCAGCCAAGTGCAAGCAAAGTCAGCCTCTCTTCCTCCAGTGAGCCAGGAGGGGGCTGAACCTTCTGTCCCCTCACGCACACCCCCTGTTGTGTTTTCTGGCCCAGGACCTATGACATCATCAATTCCTCTAGAAGGTACTTCGCCTGTAAAGTTAGTGTGCTCTTTAATGACAGATTCTTCAGAAAACATTCTTAGGTAAATGAAAATGGTCTTGCATTTCAGTATGCATGATAGGCGGTGTCGTCTGACACTTGGACCCGAGACTCTTGCGCCTGGGTCTAATCTAAGGGCAGAAC
>PVKE010049731.1:0-11168 GCA_004027555.1 Craseonycteris thonglongyai | reverse complement strand
CCATTTCCCCTTTGGTATGCATTTAAGTTTCTTCCAGGAATTTGTCGTTGTAAGTAATGTCAAAGTGAATTTTCATGTACATGACCACAATAATTCATTTTCTTACAGAATTTCTAATAACTGGGTTGTCCATGGGTGCTTTGCGTGAAGAACAATGCCTGAGGCTGAGGAAGGCATTCCCATTCTGGGACTGCCAGACATTCATCAGTTGTGTGATTGTGAAGGAATCCTTTGCACTCTCTGACACTCAACTTCCTAGAGGTAAAATTGGAAAGTGACAATGCAGGAAGCTCTCCTGAGACAGCACTGCGTGGTGCGAAGAGATCAGTGTAACAAGATCTGAGATAGAGCCTCTTAAAGGCTAAATGATCTCTGAGACTTCCTACCTTCTCCGAAATAGACTACAGGGGAAATAACCTTCTCCAGTCACTAAATTCGCTGGCAGTGCTTTCGATGTAATTAACTGCAATGGACATGGCAGTTGTCTCCTCGTCCTCTCTGCCCCCTTTCTTGGCTCCCCACCTCTTCCCTTCACAACTCCTGTGTTTGGAGGAAGCTGACATCAAGTTGGAGCTCGTGACTCAGGCCTAAATCCATCATTACAATTCTTTCTCCAGTCACAGTTTTACCTTCTGGGATAAATATAGACCAAGTTGGATCATAAAGACAGAGGGAGCTCTGTGAAAAGAGATTTCTCACTCTTTTGAGTGGCTTCCCCGAGCGGAAAACACGTAGACCCAGGAAGTGTTTGTGGCCATCTCCCAACCACAAAGAGATGCCAGCCTTGGGATAAAGTTAACACCAGAAAGGAAGGATGAGAGAAGGAAGTTTATGTGAGCCTTGGCAATAGTACTAAACCACTGAAACCAACCAACCCCAAGCCCGCCTAACTTTGCTTTTTATTTAAGTGAGCCTGTAAGTCCTTTACCATTTAAGTCCTTATGGTTACATTTGAATCAGATTTTTCTGTTACATGAAATTGATGGCATATTAAGAGACACAGAATTACATAGCTACTCAAGTACATAAATAGATTATTGATGCTTATTGAGTATTGGCTAGGCGCTAAGTACTTTTAAACATTATCCCCTTTAATCATTGTTGGAATCCAGCAAAACAGATACTACCATACTTACCTGGCAGATGAGAAAACAGCTTCAGAAGTTGTATTAATAAGTAACTGTTCAGGTTATGCAGCTAATCAGCAAGAGAGGTGGATTGCATGGTTCCAAATCTCTGCCTTAAAGCTATGTACCTCTTCTAGCCATGACTGGAACTTATGTTTTTATTTAGTTGACCATCATTCTAAGCCATGTTGTGAAGGATGAGGTCTATCTCTAGCATCCTGTCATGTCTGAACCCTCCTCCCACAGAGAGACATAAGGCCCTAGACTGTCCCCACACCAAAGATACAGGAACTGTCTCTAATGGGAGGGTCATGTCCCTACCACCTGAACTCCTTATAGTTTCACACTGACTGTATCTATGTTCCATTTATTTACTGCCAAATACCCATTCAAGTGAAATTATTAATGGGTAAGTATGTTTTCATGATATACTCTTCCCAAGAGCATATGAGTATTTGCATTTTACCAGAAACCTTTCAAGTCTTCACCCAAAGGTGAGACTAGTAGAGAACATTCAGGTACTAGTACACTGGAAGATGGGAAGAAGTAATTTTCAAATCGCTCTTTTTGGGTGACAACGTTGCCACTAAGATTATAAGGACATCAAGCTCACATTTTATTAACTGAAAATTGATAAGCTTACTCAAAGTCTAATAAAAATCAAGGAGGAAATAGCTAATGTCAAAAAATAAGAAATAATTACTAAGAGAATCATATTTCTATCAACAAAATGTCAGAAGGAATGAACCTTTTGGGGGGCATGAATGTGTCAGATTGTTCATAAACAAACACACACACATACACAATATCAGCAACTTTTCTGTTTACCTGATTATAGATATAGTTCAGGTCAGCCTTTGCTACCCATTCATGTTTTTGTGTTTTCACAGTTTACAAGCGTTTAGATTATGTTCTTCCATATAACATTGTTCTTGTTATTGTGTTTTGCTTATATAAACCATAGGAGGGAATGAGGGAAGAAGGGAGGGAAGTAGAGAAGAAGGGAGGGAGGGAGGGAGGGAGGGAGGGAAAAACAACCTAGTTAACATCAAAAATAAATTGTTTAAACACTTTCAATATAAAAATAAAAACTGCAATTACATTTATTAATTTTCCTTTCTCCCTTAATTTATAGTGTTTTATTATGTTGATTACTAGGAAGAAATAAAAGGACATCACCAATATTTAATTAATTATGCAATTAAAATCACACACCTGAATCATCAACAAATGTTTAAATAAATCATTTTAAGAGAATTAGTATAGAGTTGCTTCCCCAGATGTTGCCAGGGCAAACAGATGTGTTAATTAGCATACTTTAGGACTTGAACTATACTTAAGTCTCTCCCTTATAATTTTTTCTTTTATTTCAGACTCTAAGTTCCTTGTTTAAAAAAAGATAAAAAAGGTCAAACCTGGTTTGGTACCAATAGTTCATGTCAATAGAAGAAAGTACATAAATGTTCAGTGAGTCAATAGTTAAATTTACACTACAAATAGGCTACATATTATTTGCATGAGATGGGGAAATCTATCAAAGTAGACATGAGAATAACAATGGCATACAGAAGTAAGAGTAAACTCACATTTAAAAATATTCAAAACAACTTTAATGTGTATTATCTCAAGTAACCTTCGCAATCCTCTGTGGGGAAAGTGCCCTTTATTATTTCATTTGCAATTATAGAAACTGGGACTGAGAAGTGCCTTAAATTTTCATGGTGAGTTACAGAAGTAGGTAATGCTGTTATTAAAAACTCCAAACCCCACGTTCTCCTCACGAATCAATTCTTTCTCCCAGGAAGTAAGAATTTTGATAAGTCAGAAAGAAGCTTATGAAAGAGATGTCAGGAAAGACAGGAGGGAACACTATTATAAAATGGAAAGAGTCTGTAAGAAATTATTTGATGAGCTTACGGAAACCCAGCGAACATGTGTTTAGAGTAAGACAGGAAGGATGAAAAGCTATGAAGCTTTGAAATAAAGATTTATTTTCTGGTGAGAACTGAAACAGCCTCCACATTAGCAGAACGTATTTGATCACATGATGGAGTGACGGAACTGCTCGGCAGAGTTCTGAAGAGCAGTGACGTTCTGGGGAACCAAGAACAGGGTAGGAGGCTGCTTATTGACTCACTGCCATGAGGAGAGGGCTGTTTCCTTCCACTATCATTTCATTGAGAGGAAGAATAACAATGTTATTATCAGAACCGAAGCTGCATAATAATTGTCAAGCATAAGAAAACAATCTACATAAAATGCTAGTGGCCTCAACTCTATCAGTTTACTTTTTTACCTCAACACACAGGCGCACTCAGGAAACAAAAGAACCACACTCAACAAGAAAAATAAGGCAAGGAGCCAGCTGGACATTCTTACACCAGAATTGCAATGCCAACGAGGTGGGTTAATTGATAAAGAACTAATTCACCCTCAGAGGCTTCAAGGAAACTTTTTATTCAAGAAGCCATGGATCCAAAATCTATTGTCCACATTTAGTTACACGCAGAGAACGTACTCAAAGCCGTGACTCCTGCTGTCTCATACATCTAAAGAGCAGAGAAGTGGTGAGAAATCCAGTAAGAAGAAATCACATTTGAAGGAAGAACAATTCCTTTCACATATTTGTAAATGCTCTCACAGATATTTCCTCTGTCCATGCAACTCACCACCCTACAAAGAAAAAAAAAAATGGTGCCATTGGACAGATGCAATTATCCTTTTTAAAATGCGGAAATCAACATCATCTAGCCAAAGTCACATAGGACTTGATGGGCAAAGAAAGTATTAGAGTAGGCGATCCATGTCTTCCGACCCTTCTGCCTGGGACTCAGCCACCACCTCACACAGCCTGACAACAAGAGGAACCAAGGCCCCTAGAGTGCTGGACCCCATTTGTAGAAATGACAATTTCAAGTGTATCCCCCAGACAAGTAGTAGCACTGAACAGAACACAAGAGAGGGGTCCCACAGCCCTGGTATTTTATTTGCATGTTTGATCCATTTTTCTTTGGCAAGGTAATTCACAAGTCCAGAACTTGATTTCTGAATTATTTTCAACTTGCTCATGGCTGTGAACGTCACTGACCAGTGGTGACTACCTCTGGTAGCAATATTCTATAAAAGTGTCTTCACCTCTCTCCTTGGATGACCCCCAGTTTGTAGGGTATGCAGCACTTTGGTTTAGAGACAGCCATTTCCAAATGCTCCCATTTGGGGGAAAGTGATCAGTAGGCCAACTGTGAGTTCCAGTTTAAAAACATCACAAAAGCCGCCTTTTTTGTCTGATCAGAAACCAGTCACACCATGGGGAGTAGGGTGGCAGATAACCTTTTATAGAAGAGACTATGAATAGGTATCAGGGTTCCTTCATACATTTTATTTTCATTTTATTAGAACAATTACGCAAACACCAATGGAGTGAGACTGGAAATTCTTGGAGGACATTGGAATAAAGAAAACGAGATACGTGTAGGGATTTTGCTACTATGAACAGCCATACAATGGCTGCTGAAGAGAAAGACAAGGGGGAGAAGATCTAAGGGATTTGGCAAACATTGATAACAATTATTTGAAAAAGCTAAAAAGGCCTGGAACATTTAAGAGAACGATAAAGGGCTTTGTCAGACTCAAATGGAAACAAAACTCCGTAGTTGGAGACCGGGTGAGCAGGGCAGGCTTGACGGGCAGCTAGGAGGCTCTAAGTCCCCTGCTGATGACTTCCATCAGGCTGCTGAGGACTGACTGGCCATGTGAGCTACTTGGCACCACAGTAGACATGTTGCTTAGAGATTGTCTCAAATGTGGAAAGGAGGGAGGCAGTTATTTGAGCTGGGAGAACGGAATGCAGACCTCTGAGACAAACACAAGTGACTTGAGCTGAAGAAATGAGGATGGGAACATAGACCCCTCCTGAATGGGGTCTCTCCTTAAACCAAAGGCCACCCTCACAAACTGTGATGTACAGTTAGACAGAACACCAAGTTCCGAGCAGCCGGGTGCCTGATGTAATGCGCTGCTGTCGTCATCTAGAAACCCTTAATATTTTTTTAACATGGGTCCTCACATTTTTGTTTGGCACTGAGCTCTACAAATCATGTACCTGGTCCTGCTCTCATGACATAGCAGTAGATGGTGTCTGGGCCCTACAACAACATCCAAGTCTACAACCTTCCAACTCCTGACTTGCCAGCCGGCACAAAGACATACCAAAAAAAAAAAATTTTAATCATTAAAAAAAAAAAATAAACATAGAGAAAGTTGAGGTTGATCATTTTATTGACAAAGCGAAAAGTTCACTGAGATAGAATATTTTTCTTCTTGGTTTTACTTGACCAAGGACTTATTTTCTGTTCTTTACTAGCATTCTATCTTTCTAAAAGGTCATGTGAGCTGCAGTGTGACCTGGTGCAGTTTAAGAGACAGTTTAGACAACCAAACCAGTAAGAGGAAAAGTGCTTCATCAGCTCAACCCAATTCACTAAGTACCCTGTGGTGATTATTTTCAAAGTGCCTAATGAGTTCTGTCCAGTTGGAGAAAAGCAGCCCTGAACTGGTTGGCTTCCAGGCGAGGGTCAACATTGTATGTTGAAGACAGCATTTGGGCAGTTGGTCTGGAGATGCTGAATGCTTCATCATTCCTGGATGGCTTTAGACTCAGATCCTATCGGATTCAGGATCTCTGTCTCAGCCACCTCCTGCAATGTCCTCACAAAAGGGCACGCTGCTCCCGTAGCACAGAAGGTCCACATAAAAACATTACATTTCAATAAATAAGTCATATAATTAAGACTAATCTTTTCCATAGCCCCAATTCAGCACAAAATTAAACAAGCCCATACATCTTCCAGAGACAATAACTGAAGGGGAGGGGGCTTGAGGAAACAGATGAAAACAATATAAAGACATGCAAAACTATTAGCTGGGGATAGATAAAAGAATTTCTAAATTACAGCTTTTGGTAATGTTTAAGTCGAGACTCTAGTAATCTCAGTGCAAATTGTACTTGGGGGCATTTGTTCTTTGTAAAAGAAAATAAATGAAGAAAAAAAAAAAGAGTTGCTAAGCCCACCACCAAAAAACAAATCTTCAGAGAAGGGCTCAGGCCTTTGAAACAATATATAAAGCCTATCACCACAAGGCTTCAAAGTTAGGACACCGCGCCAAGGCCTGCCTGTCAGTGTTTAGAGCTGGAAGTGAACCTAGAAATCACTCATTTTAGAAACTCTTTTTTTCTTTCTGGGAAGAGAGATTCTTGATGGAAAGATAGCTTCTGCTGCAGTCCTTGGGGCACAACAGGAAATGAAGAGGAGTGAGGCGGCCCATGAGTTCAGCACCATCATAGTTCCCCTCCCTAAAATGTCCATGCCTCTGACCAACTCACCTACAAATGGCCCAGAGAAGATAGGATTGCCCAAGGGCACGCAGCTCAATCGAGGTAGGTCTGAGACTCCTGCTTGGGCCTCGTTTTTCCTGACAGGAGGGAGCAGGAGTACCGGTATATAGTCCACCCAGTCCCAGGCAAGCAGCTGTCCATCTTGCCCTGAGCCTGGGCACCCTGAAGCCATGCTGTGCCAAGGCCTAGGCTGGCCCATCCTTCTTTGAAGCCTGGGGACCCAAAGTGGAGATTTCTAGGAATACAGGTCTACAACTATTGAAGGCAATTCTTAGAAATCACCTCTGCCCCCAGTTTCCTGGACTAGTGCAGTCAGGAGCCCAGAGATTTCTGAATCGGGCCTTCTGATGATCATTTTTATTCCCAAATACCACAGGCACATGTGAGCACACATGCATGCATTCACTGTTTTTTTTTGTTGTTGTTGTTGTTGTTTTTATGTATTCCTTTTTTTTGTTTTTGTTTTTCGTTTTTGACAGAGAGACAGAGACAGAGACAGAGAGAGAACTGAACTGGGGGCACTCCCCAGTTCAGGATATGGGTCTGCACGGGCAGGGGCTGGGATTCGATCCTCGGTCCCCGGCGCTGCAAAGTGAGCACTTAACCCACTGAGCCATGCCAGCTTCCCCTCACTGTTTTAATGTGACCAGAACCTTCTTGAGAAAATACAGCATGAAAATGTGATTTTCACTTTAATTTTCGAGAACCTAAACGTTCATGTACCTGGGTTTGTGAGGAGCCGAAGTGCCATAAACCAGTAGTTCTCACACTGGAGTGTGCACAGGAATCCCCTGAAGGCTTGTTAAACAGATTGCTAGACCCCATTCTTCAAAGTTCTGATTCAGCCAGTCTGGGGTGGGGCCTGAGAATTGGCATTTCTGACAAATTCCTAAGCAATGCTGATGCTGCGTTGTGGCTCTAGGGACCTCCCTTGGACAAACCTTTGCTGTAAAACAAGCTTGTCCAACTCACAGTCAATGGGTCACATGCAGCCCAGGACAGCTTTGAATCAGCTCAACACAAATTCGTAAACTTTCTTACAACATTATGAGAGTTTTTACAATTTTTTTTTTTTAGCTTATCAGCTATTGTTAATGTTCATGTATTTTTTGTATGGCCCAAGAGAATTCTTCTTCTTCCAGTGTGGCCCACAGAAGCCAAAAGGTTGGATACCCCTGCTGTAAACTGTCTGAGGAAATCTTGGCTCTGCACCAAGAGTCAGTGCTTCACCAAAATGTTGTAGGATTGAACATGCCTTCTGAGTAGCTGACATCTGTCACCTTAGTGCTACGCTAGACTTTACTAGTCATCTTCAACACAAAATATCAAGATCCAGTCTTATTCCCCACAGTCTGTGCCTTCCTGTGATACCTTCTGCTCCAGGTCTTGTTTCTCTGCCCTACAAGGTGCTCTGAAAAGGGGAATGGTTCAAGGCCCCCCATAGACTCTTCTCTCCTTCACAGAGTGCAAAGCTAACAACCAGCCATGACACGGTGGCTGTATCGACACAGGTAAGACCAAGAACGTTAACAGGATAATTCAAGGAGGAAAAGGGAGAGCATATAATCATGCTCAAAGTAAAGGAGAAAGAGTTGTCTCATATTTTCCAGAGCAGCTATTTATGTGGTCTCAAATCTCAAGTTCAAGCCCATGTTCCTTTGCCAGGCAGGAGGCAATAAGACTTTTTACTGGAAGAGAAAAACTCAAAACAAAATCCTCTTCTTTAGAAATGATAAAGCTGGTGTTCATTAACATTTAAAGAGGCAGTACTTTTTTTATATTCCAATAACTCTTTGATTCTTTTGGATGAATTTAACAGATTTCTCCTTCCAATTGTGTTTTCTATGAAAATAAGATAATTGACTTTGGAGAAATGTTATTTACAAATTAGGTTATTTTCTTGTTTGTATTTTAATTTCTTGCTTAGTTCTGGTCAAAAATTCTGTGAGCTATGCATTTTAATTTATAATTAAATAACCAAGCAATAATAGGACATTACAAATATGCTGGTCACACAAAATGAATACTTTAAAAAGAAATGCATAGGAACAAAGCATTTTGAAGAAAGCAAAGAAATACAGGTTAATTTAAAGTTGAAATTTGGCTCTTTATTTGCCATTATTACAGTCTTAACTCTATTCCAAAATTGAGTAGTTCTGTGCTAGGCACTATGTGAAAGCCAATAAATTAATATACATAAAAGAACCTTACAAATGTGAAAATGTGAAAAAGATAATATATTATAGTAATCATTTAACAGATGCATAAGATAATGTCACCACCCTCAAAATGGTTTGAAGTAACCCTGACAGCCAGCCACCTGAGTCAGCTTTCTCATAGCACAAGCATCTTTCCTATTACACCACTAACAAGAGCCATCTGGCTCCATTTAATCTATTTTAGATGCCCAAAGCATCTCACAATAGTCCATACTTACAGGGCATGTTGACTAAGCCCAATACCTCATCCTATGGGAACCCACCAGAAATGTGAACAATGCTTTCGTGCCTACCATCCTAACTTCTCAGCTGCAGATTCAACACCCAAGTTGTATTAGTAGGGTTCTCCAGAGATGCAGAACCAAAAACAAAAGAGAGAAAGAGACTGAAAAATTGAGTGGTTCACACCATTTTAGGGACTAGCAAAGCTAAAATGTGTAAGGCAGGCTGGCATTCTAGAAATGTAGGTAAGAGTTCAAGTTACAGTCTTGAGGAGACTTTCTTCAGAAAACCTCAATCTTTGTTCTTAAGGCCTTCAAATGATTGGATGAGGCCCATTCACATTAGGGAGGGTCACTAACCTGCTTTATTCAGAGTCAACTGATTTAAATGTTAATCACATCTAAAAAATACCAAGCAGCATCTAGACCAGTGGTGTCCAAACTTTTGGCTTCCCTGGGACACACTGGAGGAAAACTTGTCTTGGGCCACACATAAAATACACTAAAGAATAGCTGATGAGCTGGAAAAAAAAAAAAAAAGTTGCAAAAAATCTCATAATGCGTTAAGAATGTGTGTTGGTCCTCATTCAAAGCTGTCCTGGGTGCAGTTTGGATGTGCTTACTCTAGACTGACCAAACACCTGGGCCCCATCGCCTCGCCAAGTTTACACAGAAGATTAACCATTAGCCCATTCACGCAATTGCTGCCATTGATATGTCAGTTACCATTTCGGCCTGTGTAAGGACAAGGGCTTCATTCCCTGGTTTTATGTTTCTCTAAGGAGATTTAGAGACCCACTGGCTGGCCTGATTGAATTCAGGAGACATCCCTGAACATGGGTGTCTAAGTCTGTACAGGGCCCTCCACCTCAGAAGCATTTGCCTTCGGAGTGCAATGATCTCCCTGTGGTGGGCTTATTGGGCAGCTCACCCCTTCCAGGGAGAAGCCTGTGGTTCTGGCAGCTACACATAGCACTGGGGGTGGGGGGATGGAATGTGCACGCCTGTTTAACCACAGCTTATGTTTCCTCTAAAAATAAAGCTGACATGTGATTTCTGTCTGACTTCTTTGTGTATTCCTCAGTTGATTCAAAAATTTGAGAAGACAAGAGGGTGTGACTGTCACCTCTCAGTCAGCCTTTCAGTGTGTGCTCTAGTTGGTCTATGACCATCTTAAAATGGGCACTCAGAAAGGAGCCACCTTTCTCCCATGCTGTGACAGTGCGGAATGACTGAAGCTGCCCCTCCTGTGATCGGTGGCCTTTGCAGTCACCCACTCAGTGTAACATCAGGCACATGTTGAATCTCCCTGAGCCTCAGGCTCCTGGTTCACAACCTATGGCTAATTTTACCTACTTCATAGAGATGCCATGAGGGTTAAATTAAATGAGGTTATGAATTTAAAACATCAGTGAAAATACCCATAGATAGATGTTCAATAAATAGTGAATAAAAATAATAAAATTTCAAGCATTTTCCATCATACTCTTGGTTCATTTTCACTCACTTTGAGACTAGTTCCCTTCCCACAACATCTTAGACCAGAAACAAGATTTTACGCCTCATCGGTTTCAATGCTCAATCATGTGGGTACACTATCTATTAAAGAAGTCCTTCCTGGGTTCAGTAGTCTCTGCATCTCACCTCATACCCTTTCTAATTTTTATCAACCATCACACATGTATTGCTTGACTTAGGCCTGCTCTCTAAATTCTTTGGGAACAATTTTTCACCAGCTATAACGTCAAGGTTTATGGTGTCCCCAATTATCGTATGGAGATCTTTTCAATGTTAGGCTTTATTCATTTACTTCTTCAGTTAATATTTATTGACCTTCTTACAAAATAACAGGCTCTGGACTGGGTACAGGAACTGCCAAAAGGAAAGCTCAGTCCCTGTCCTCAGAAGCTTTCAGATCAGTGGGCACCATGAACACAAAAGGGCAGGTGCACCACAGAGCAGCAAGTGTCACTACAGGAATTAGTGAAGGCCAGCTGGGTCCAGAGAAGGGCCATCTACTCCCCGGTAGAGGTTGCAGGACAAGGCAGAGGACAAGATGCCTGAGTTTGATGGATAGGAAGAGAAGGATTTACCAGAGACAGCAAAGAATAATTGCAAGGAAATAGCCCACCCAAAAGCAAGGCATGGGGAAGAGAGAAGACAGCAACCAAGAGCAAGTGTCAAACTATTAGGGCCAGAGTCCAAG
>PVKE010049730.1:0-11169 GCA_004027555.1 Craseonycteris thonglongyai | reverse complement strand
AATCTCTTTCTCAAGTTTATTTCTCCCTTTAGCCCCAAGGCCTGTCCCTGGAGAGGAGTAGGACTGAAAGCTGGGCTTACCTTGGCATCCATGATGCTGGTCTCCACCCGGGCTACGCCCTGGTTCTCCCGGAACAGCTGGATCTTGCTGATCTTGCTGAACTCAGACAGCACAGTGGTGAGGTTGGTTTTGAGGTCAATAACATGGCTGATGCCATGACGGGGTCCCACCAGAAGAGTGGTGGCTGACTGCTTCTCGTCCTGGTGCCACAGAAAGACAGAGGAGGTAGGGAGAGGAGGCAGAAGTGAACAGAAAACAGGCATTGGACCAACTTTGCTGGGAGGGCTGGAAACATCTGTGGCTCAGTGCCAGGGCAGGAGGACAACCTTCAGGGGAAAATGGCCTGGGATGCTCCTGTTCTCAAGTCAGGGCCCTGGATCATCAGTTCACATGGACACCTTAGCCTCAGCAGCAGGTTGAGTGAAGTGGGCAGCAGCAGGGTTAGCTCTAGCAAAATCATGATGTAGGTGAGGGTGGTTTCAGTGCCTTTACAGCACACTATTCCTGTCAAAGCCCAGGACTTTCTATTTGTTGCTGCCGGCCAATCAAGGCCTCCACCCAGTGCCCAGCCTGAACAGGTGACAGCCTGTGCTTGGTCTTTATACCCAGCTCAACCAATAGCCACTCAAACTTTCACCTCTCACCGGATGCCAAAAGCTTAAGTGACAAAGAAGTAATTCTGCCTAAGGTGTTAAGGGTTGATTGGGTGCTTTGGGGGCGGGGTGGAGGCTCTCTCCCTAAGAAGATATTTTCTTTGTAGTAAGCACTATAGCAGTCTGAACCCAAAGGAATAGTCAATACGAATTTAAACAGTGGCAGGGGGGTGGGGGTGGAGGGTAGGGACAGTGGGCTGTCAGTGATGCTCAGATCCTAGTACAGAAATGGCTACCTCTGAACCTGATTCACTGAATTTGCTCAAGTGGTCCTGCAGGCTCCTTGGCTCCATCGAGCCCGAGCCCTCTATGGGCTTGAGGAACCTGTTCCATCTGCTGTAGATACTTTGATAAGCAGCTTGCCATCTCAGTGCCCCATGAGCATGAGCATGAGCTCAACAGTGTGTTTCCCAGGGCATGACAAGCACCTGGACCCATCACCAGCTCACTGGGGTAAACTAGCCCAGGGGGATCAGTAGTGCCTCCCTGTCTCCACAAGGATGCTGTTGCAGTGTTGACCCTGGGCAGGCAGGGGGAGGTATGCTTTCTTAGGATGCTTGGAGTAGGGGCACTGAGGTGGTATAAGGAAAGGCATGAAACAGAGCACGGGTCAGAAAACTCTGGCCCATGGGCAAATCTGGCCCACCACCAGGTTTAGTATGGCCTATGAACTGAGAATGGTTTTTTTCCTTTAAAAAAAACCCAGATTTATTTTTATTGTTTTTGACAGAGAGAGAGAGAGAGAGAGAGAGAGAGAGAGATAGAGAGATACAGAGACAGAGAGAAGGGGGAGGGCCCAGAACAGTCTCCATAGTTGCACATCATTGGATTTTCCACATAGTTTCATTCCACAGGTGGGAGTGGGGCTGCACAGGGCAGGAACTGGGCCAGGGTCTCACCCCGGTGAGAACTGAACTGGGGGCACTCCCCAGTTCAGCATATGGGTCCACACGGGCCGGGGCCGGGATTTGATCCTCAGTCCCCGGGGCTGCAAAGTGAGCGCTTAACCCACTGAGACATCCTGGTTTCCCTGAGAATGGTTTTTACATTTTTAAATGGTTAAAAAACAAACAAAAGAACCATATCTTGTGACACATGAAAATCACATGAAATTCAAATTTCAGTGTCCATAAACAGAGATACTGGAACACAGCCCCACTCATTTTATACATTGCCTATGGCTTCTTTCATGCTATAATACCAGGGCTGAGTATTTGTGACAGGTACATGGCCCACCGGCAAAACCTAAAATATTTACTGTCTGGCCCTTTATGGAAAAAGTTTGCCAACCCCTGAAATTGAGAAAAGGGACACAAAAGGGTCATGGAGGAATACTGAAAACAAATATTGCTTCCTACTTTACCATTTTACCAGAGGCAGGACCAGAGTACCATGTGAGAGGAGAGAAAGAAGAGGGAGGAAGAGGAGAGAAGGCCTTTAGAAATGTATGCTGCGAGAGAGTGCCACCCTAAAGCTCGAATGGAGTCCCTCCTGCCCCCCACCCAAAGACAGCATACACAGAGCACTCCCTCCCCTGAAAACTCCCATGCCCTCACTGACCAGGCCCACAGTGTTGAACAAAACACCAGTGAAGGTCGGAAGTTCATTCAGAATTCGAAGATACTGGAGCTTTGCCTGAATTGCAGAGCCCTGTAGAAATAACCCACCCAGAAAGATGAGAAACGTCAGACACACAAAAGCAAACCCGTATTTTCAGGAAGGAGTGTCATCAACTTAGGACATGCACTAGTGAGCAAGCCACCCTGTGGGAGTGTGAGGAGACACTCCGTGAAAGTGCAGAAGGTTCCTGTCTCTAGCATTCCTTCCCCCTTTCTAAATCCTTCTGCTTCCTCTTCATCCTTGTTCCTTCAGAATCAAGATTGCTCACTTTGTTTTTGGATTAACTCCAACAACCTTTCTCCAACTGTGACATCCTACCTCATTATACCTCTCTCCTGAGATCCCCTGTCACCACTAGGTACTGGCCATCCCCAACTCGGGGTCTCCCTCAATACCTTCAATCCTGAGCGCCCCCAATCCCAATTTAGGAGTCACACTGGATTCTTCCCTCATTCTCTCACCTGACAGAGCCATGAGTCACTGAATCATCTTGACTCTACTTCCTAACTGTCTCTCCAACCTATCTACCCCTTTTCTCTATCTAGCCCCACAGTCATTGCCTCAACACCCTCCATGGTGGCAGCCAGGTTTCCTTTAGTATGGCACTCCTTTCTCTCAACCCTTGCACACTGCTCAGTGGGAACATTGTAAAAGTAACATTAATCACATCAGCTGCCTGCTTAAACCCTTCAATGGCTCCCAGCTGCCGACAGGGTGATGTATAACTCCTTTCCATGGCACACAAGACACTCCATGAATTGGCTCCTGCCAACCTCTCCAACCTCCTCTCTTGCCCCCATCCCAGTGCTACAGGCCTGTTTCTTGAACTTTCTCTTCTGGTTTATGCTGAACTATCTGCATTTATTTCCATGTACCATGTTCTCTCATACCCCTGGGCCTTTGTATGGCAAGATCTCCCTACCTGGAAAGTCCTCTTCCCTCTAAATCATCTAGACAAACTTATCTGTCTGTCAAGACCCAGCTCTGGTGTCAAAGGCACCAATTCCTGGTCTTCTCCACCTCCCTCAGGCTTGGCTGGGTGTTCCTTCGGCAGGCTTCCAGAGTACCCATGTCTGTCATACTTTGTTGTGACTGTTTCCCACTAGCCCGTGCCTGACCCAAGGAAGGGTGGAGACCAGGACTTCTTTTTGTATCTCCAGCCCAAGCATTGGGGAGTCTCAAAAAATTGTTTGCTGAAGAGATAGTTGGGAATACTGATGTTCTCCTTGAGGAAGAAAACAATCTGATTAAATATGCACAGCAAGTTAGGAATGGTGTAACTCTCTGGAGAAATTTGCATCTTAAAAGAGAAGCTAGTTGGTAATGCAAGGAATCTGGAATGGGTGGAATTTATGGGGTGAGTGTATCCTGTGTCTACATCTGCTTGCTGATTCCAGTGCCTCTCAACATACTCTTGCCTCCTGGGCACAAGAAGACAGCTTCAGAAGCCTGAGAAGGGCCTGTAGTGCTGGGGGAGCAAGGAATGAGAGTCCTTCAGAGAGCACCTGAGAACATGCTAGAAAGCACAGAAATGATCTGAGCTCCCCATGCCGCCAGGTCACTCATTCTCCAGGTCAGGTCTTGTTGAACTGGGTGGGGTTTTTATCTCCAAAAATTCCCTGTCCCAGGTCTGATAAATTAGAAAACTAATGAGGGATGGAGCAATCATTTCTATGAAAAACATGTTGCTCCTCAGGGTCCGGTGTTGTCCATGGAGCAGGTGCTCAACCAGCACTAACTATCATGGGTGAAATGACCCAAGAATTTTCTTCTCCTTCATGTTGGCTCCTTTGCTTTGAGGACCCTGGGTACTCTCATTGATTGGTCACTGAGCTTTCTCTAGGGGAGGCTCAGGCTTGGGGAACATGTGTCTCTGCAATCGTCCCTCATATCTGGCCAAGCTGGATGTGTACCCAAGTCAAACACAGTAAGGAGGTTCCCAGAAAACCAGACCTTCTGGGAAACCAGGCAGGAGCCCCCATGACTATGAGTGCCTGAGCAGGGTGCCCAATGGCCTACTCAGGGTACCTTGGTACTGCTGGAAGGATGTGTTTGGTGGGCCTTCAGTTGCTGAGAGAGAGATTTCCGGAGGTTCTTCTCTTTGATGCCTTGCAGGAGGGAGGGGGGAAGAAAGGGTTCCAGGCCCCACTCCTTCCTAAAAGCAGAAGAAAAGTAAGAAATTAATGAGAGAGACAAACTGAGATAGAGAAAGGAAGATGGTAAGACAGAAACTGAATGAATCTGAGGGGCATAGATGGGGGTTCCAGGCCCCACTCCTTCCTAAAAGCAGAAGAAAAGTAAGAAATTAATGAGAGAGACAAACTGAGATAGAGAAAGGAAGATGGTAAGACAGAAACTGAATGAATCTGAGGGGCATAGATGGGGAAATACAGCTTGGGAGAAAGAGGAAGAAGAGGAAGAGGAAGACTAAAGGAAAGGGAAAGAGAAAGGGAAATGGGAAGAGAAAGGGGAAGAGAAAGAGAAAGAGGAAGGGAAAGAGAAAAGAGAAAGAGGAATGGGGCAGAAGAATTACATTGGCCACAGTTCCCTAGTAGAACCTGTAGGTCAAGTGCATCTTGGTCTAGGTGTGAGAAATGATAAACTCTTATTCTCACCCCTATTCCAGACCTACATTCCTGAAAAGCATAGCACAGCTCAACCATTGCACCTTCTCCCTACACATCTGTATAAGGGCCCCCATCCCAAGGGCCCCAGCACAACTCACTCCACGTTCTTGAGTGAAATCTTCTGACTAGGTCGAGTGGCTGAGACAGTGATATAGATGTGGAGGGCAGCCAGGCCCAAAAGCATCTCCGGTTTGGGGTCCATTCCAAAGCGTTCTCGGATGACATCATTCCGACTCTGAGAGAGAGGGCAGTCCAAAGCTGTCAGTGAAAGGAGATGTTCCCTCCCCACCCCACCCTCATCTATTCCCTTCCATTTCAGAAAAACATCCTGGTGTCAGTATGTCATCCTAGGTCAAGGGGAAGAGGAAGGTTCTGCCTTTGGGGAAGAGGTAACAGAGGAACCTTGGGTCTCAGAGACACTACTCACCTCAACAGATATTGGACAGCCTTCTTTTCAGTGATGGGTGCACATGGTGGCAAGGCACAAGTGGGCAGAACATTTAGTGAAAAAGTGAGACATGATGACACTCCCTTTCTTTTCTCTTATTACAAGATACCCTTCCTACCTTTTATTGGGGGCCCATACTCATCCCCTGGCCATACAGGGTTCCTCTAGTAGCTTAGATGGAAACAAAGGAAGAGAGATGTTGGTAGGGGATCTCTATAGGGCTCAAGCTCAGAAGCCCAGGGTGAAAGATGGATTGCAGGAATGGGGCAAATATTTTATTCATTGGGGTCTGAAGGCTAAAAGCAATGATGAGTCAGTCTTTCTTCTGTTATCCTAAAAAGGGTCCCCTAGAATAATTGACTAAAGGTATGGCAATCCCCAAAACCTGGGTGTCAGAGTCCCAGATACTGTTGTTTCAGCCTTGTTTAGACCAGTTACCCACTGTATTGAGGTGGATGAGCTAAGGGGCTAGAAAGCCATGGTGATATCACTACAATATAGGAGAGAGTGAAAAAGGAATGCTTCATCAATGATCATCTACATAGAAAATACAATGGAATAAAAAAACAACAACAACTACTAGAACTAATGAGTTATCAAGGTTTCAGGATATAAGAACGATATATTAATAGAAAAATAAATTATATTTCTACATGCTTGCAACAATCAAAAATTGAAAATAAAATTCAAATCATTTACCATAGCATCACAAATATGAAATAATTAGGGATAAATCTGTCAAAATATATGAAAGACTTATACAATGAAAACTAGAAAACATTGCTGAGATTTTAACACATAGTTGAATTACTATAGAACTGTACACCTGGAACCTATGTAATTAT
This sequence comes from Craseonycteris thonglongyai, assembly GCA_004027555.1. Taxonomy (NCBI): domain Eukaryota; kingdom Metazoa; phylum Chordata; class Mammalia; order Chiroptera; family Craseonycteridae; genus Craseonycteris; species Craseonycteris thonglongyai. Next base: position 4,916 of record PVKE010049730.1, on the reverse strand, counting down.
TACTAACCAATGTCACCCCAATAAATTTAACAATAAAAAAAGAAAACCTAAATAAATGTAAAAGTATACTGTGTTCATGGTTTTGACGACTCAATATTATTACAGATGTCAATTCTCCCCAAATCAATCTATAGATTCAACACAATCCCAATCAGAATCACAGCAGGTTTTTGGTAGAAACTGACAAGCAAATTCACATGGAAATGCAAAGGACCTAGAATGGCCAAAGCAACTTTGAAAAAGAGAAACAAAGTTGGAGAACAAATACTACCTGATTTTAAAACTTATTATAAAGCTATAGTAATCAAAAGAGTGAGATGTAGCCATAAAGACAAACAGGCAGATCAATGGAATAAAAGAGAAAGTCCAGAAACAGATGCACAAATATATAGACAACTAATTTTTGACAAAGGTGCAAAAGCAATTCAGTGGAGAAAGGATAGTCTTCAATAAATGCTGGTGAAACAACTATTCATATGCAAAACAACAACAACAACAACAACAACAAACAACTTTGATCAATACCTTGTACCACATTTTGAGTTAAATGGATCACAGACCTAAAAATGAAGCCTAAAATGATAAAACTATTAGAAAAAATAGGAGAAAATCTTTATGACTTAGGGTTAGGCAAAAATTTCTTAGATATGACACCACAAGCACAATCCATAAAAGAAAAAACTGACAAATTTGCCGTTATCAAAATTCAAACTTTTTCTCTGTCAAACACATTGTTTAGAGACTGAAAAGACAAGCCAGAGACTGGGAGAAAAAAACTGCAAATAACATCACTACAAATGACTTGTATTCAGAATATGTAAATAATTCCCAAATCTTGATAGCAAGAAAACAAACAACCCCCCAAAAAATGTGGGCAAATTTTTTGAACAGATACTTAACCAAAAAGATGCAAGATGGCAATTAGGCACGTGAAAAGACGTTTAACATCATTAGTCTTTAGGGACATGCAAATGAAAACCACAGTGAAATGCCACTGTACACTCTTAGGATGACTTAAAAAAAATACTGACAATACCAAATGCTGAGGAAGATGTTGAGAAACTGGGACTCTCATACATGTCTGGTGGGAATGTAAAATGGTACAACCACTTTGGAAAACAGTAGTGGAGTTTCTGTAAGAAATTAAAGAAAGATCTACCCTATGATCAAAACATTCCATTCTTAGGTATTTACCCAAAGGGAAGAGAAAGTATATGTCATATAAGACTTGTATATGAATGTTCATAAAAGTATTTTTTTTTAGTAACCAACCTGGAAACTCAAATGTCCATCATCAGGTGAACTGATAAACACATTTTGGTACATACATACCATGGAATACCACTCAACAATAAAAAGAAGTTAACTATTGATACATACAATATGATGGATCTCAAAATCATTATGCTGAATAAAAGAAGCCAGACTAAAATAAGTGTACATACTGTATGATTTCATTTATACAAAACTCTAGAAAATGGAAACTAATCTATAGTGACAGAGAGCAGGTCAGTTGTTGCTTGGGAATGGGGGTGGGGGTGGGGGAGATAAATTATAAAGGAGCCTGAGGAAATCCTTGAGGGTGATGGATATGTTCAGTATCTTGATTGTGGTGATGGTTTCACGGGTATAAACATATGTCAAAACTTATCAAATGGTACACTTTAAATATGTGCAGTTCATTATGTGTCAATTAAACCCCAATAAAGTTGTTCAATGTAAAAAAAGGAGGAATACAGTCAAGAATGTTATAATAACTGGGGAAGCCGGGATGGCTCAGTGGGTTAAGAGATCACTTTGCAGCCCCAATGGTCGAGGATCGAATCCCAGCCCCGGCCTGTGGGGACCCATATGCTGAACTGGGGAGTGCCCCCAGTTCGGTTCTCACTGGGGCGAGACCCCGGCCCAGTTCCTGACCTGTGCAGCCCCGCCCACCTGTGGAATGAACCTATGTGGAAAAACTGATGATGTGCAACTATGGCGACTGCTCTGGGCCCTCTCCCTTCTCTTTGTCTCTGTCTGTCTCTGTATCTCTCTCTCTCTCTCTGTCAAAAACAATAAAAATAAATCTTTAAAAAGAATGTTATAATAACTATATATGGTACCAGATGGGTAATAGACTTATCAGAGTGAGTACTTTAGAAGGTATATAAATGTCTAATCATTATGTTGTACACCTGAAACTAATATAATATTGTATGCCAAGTATAACAAACAATAAATTTAAAAAATAATTTAAAAAAAGATTGAAAAAAAAAAAGGAAGAATACAGCTGAAGTCCATATCATCACAAAGTGGAGAGAGGTTGAAGATCTTTTTGTCACCAAATTCTAAAACGTTTGAACCAAGATGATCACTGGAAGCCTGAATGAAGAAGAAGTAGGAGCTAAATATATGGTGATGAAAAGAAAGCTGACTCTGGGTAGTGAATGCATATTGTAACACATAGAGAAAGTACTATAGCGTTGTACACCTGGAACCTATGTAATTTTTACTAACCAATATCACCCTAACAGATTTAACAATTAAAAAAAGAGTCCAGAGTCCATTAGAATTGAAAAAGAGAAAAGAAAGAAAGAAATGTAGGGCAAATAAAATGGGAACTAAACTTATAAAATCCATAGAGGAGCCACAACTCATTGCTCCCTAGAGTGCTGGCAAAGGAACCTGAGGCTGTTTGAGAAATGCTCCTAACATTTTAGGTTGTCAGAAGGGACAGCAAGGAAAACTACGATATCCCATAGCACATTTCTAGGTGTCACCATCAGAGACATCATCAGAGAGGAATTTGGAGAGTTGTTTTTGTCCCTTCTCATCAACCATTCTGTATGTCCTCTGGGCACCTAAAACTCAACACATCCTAGAATGAACTCATCTTTTCCCCAAACTCATTTGACTACACACATCCTCTAAATTGGGCAATAATAGCATCTCTACCAGTTATTGAGTCAAAGCCCATTGATTCTACCGTTTAAATATCTCTTGAATTTCACCCTACCTACTCCATCACTGCCCTGATTCCAGCTCCCATCATTTCTCCTCTGGATAATTGCAATGGCTCCCTAGCTGGTGTACTTCCTTGGTATTATGCAGTCTTGTGAAATTGCTCATCTGACCAGGCTATTCCTTCAACATTTCTGTGCCCCCACTCTACAGCAAGGGTTCTTTAGCTGCACATTAGAGTCACATGAGGAATTTAGAAAATGTCAATATTTGAACCCCATTACCATAGATTTTGATTTATTTGGTCTTGGGTGGGACAAAACATTTTTTTCTCCAAAAGCTTCCCAGGTATTCTAATGTTCAGCCAGGGTAAAGACCCACTGCCCTAGAGCAGTGGTTCCCAAACTCCACCAGGCATCAGAATCCCCTAGAAGGCTTCCTAAAACAGATTGCCAGGACCCACCTGTAGAGTTTTGGATTCAGTAGAACTAGGCTGGGGCTTAGGCATTTGCATTTCGAACACATTTCAAGTGGATGCTGCCGCTGTTGCTGGTCTGGGGACCACACTTTGAGAACCACTGCCCTAAAACCTTTTAGGGCGTGTGCTTGCCATGCATGCCCTATTAAGGCCTTCACCACCTGCTTCCTGTCTTCCCTATTTCATTTCCTACTGTTCCTTACCTCACATTCTGAGCCATAATAATACACTTTACCCATAATAATACATTACTGGCAGCTCTCTCATCATGCCATGGTGTTTCATGCCACCAAGCCTTGGTAGATCCAAGTCCCTTTGCCTGGAATGTGCCCCTTCCACTATATCTCTGCACATAGCAAATCTCTACTCATCCTTCAAGGCTAAGAGCATGCATGCATCACTTCCTCTGTAAAACCTTCACTACTCCCCTTCCATGGAGAGTTGACAAACTGCTTCCTGGGTGCCCCTACCAACGTTGCACCCTGTCATCATCATACCGCCTATCACACTATCTTCTATTTATTTGTGTACATATCTATGAGCTCTAGTGAGTTGGACAGTTCTTTGCTCACCTTGATTGATATCGCTGAGCACAGAGCCTGGCCCAGAGTAAGTGCTCAGCAAACTGTCTCTGGATGAACTGAATTGGGAATTACTCCCTTACTGGCACTGGGGGCTGGGACCCTCTGTTACCCAAACGGACTTGCCTAACCTTGGGATCTTGTAATAGTGCTAGAGTTACAGGTGTTGCTTGCTCCTGACAATTGGTGAAATCTGTCTAGACAATCAGACAGGACTTTGAGCCAAAGCCAGCTCCAGTCACCAGGCCAACCAACTTGGCCATGATCTACATTGGTAGCAGAAAAGAAAAGGGCCTTCAGAGCTACCTGGAGGTTGGGAAAACTTACATAGTGACTTCACTGTGATGACAGAACAGCCTGCCTGCTTGTTTGTCCATTGGTCTGTGTGTCTGTGTATCCCCAATCAGACTCTACCTGGATGTACAGGTACTCGAAAGCAGCAGGATCCCGACGCAGAAGCTCCACAGGGTCTTTGGGAAAGAAGCTTACTCGGAAGAGGCATTTCATTCCTTGATAGTGCGTCCGCTGCACCACCTGAATCCCAGGGATGAGAGGTTGGAGGCAAAGAGATCTGGGATCAATAGCTGTGCTGATGGGAGCCAGCTTAGTGGCTCCTCAAAGTGAGGCTTAAGCAAGAGTGCTGTTTCCAGGGAAGCTGGGATGGTTCAGTGGGTTAGGTGCTCACTTTGCAGCCCCAGGGACCGAGGATTGAATCCCGGCCCCAGTCCACGCTGACCCTTATGCTGAACTGGGGAGTGCCCCCAGTTTGGTTCTCACCAGGTTGAGACCCTGGCCCAGTTCCTGCCCTGTGCAGCCCCGCACCCACCTGTGGAATGAAACTATGTGGAAAAACCAATGATGTGCAACTATGGACTGTTCTGGGCCCTCCCCCTTCTCTCTGTCTCTGTCTCTGT
>PVKE010049729.1:0-11169 GCA_004027555.1 Craseonycteris thonglongyai | reverse complement strand
TTCATCCTAACTCTTTTCATCTTGCAAAATGGACACCTTACACCCATTCGGCAAGAACTCCCATTTTCCCCTCCTCCAGCCCCTGGCAACCACCACTATACTTTCTGTCTTTACGATTTTGACTATCTAAAGATTTATTTTATTGTTTTTTGACAGAGACAGAGAGAAGGGGGAGGGCCCAGAGCAGTCTCCATAGTTGTACATCAACAGTTTTTGGCATAGTTTCATGTTCCACAAAGGTGGGCAGGGGCTGCGCAGGGTGGGAACTGGATTGGGGGTCTCCCACATGCGAAGCATGCTCCAGTTCAGCATGTGGGTCCACATGGGCAGGGGTCAGGATTCAATCCTTGGTCCTTGGGGCTGCAAAGCAAGTCCTTAACCCGCTGAGTCATCTCAGTTTCCCAATTTTGACTATCTAAGTGGCTCATGTAAGTGGAATCTCACAGTATTTGTCTTTGTGTGACTGGCTTTTTTCACTTAGCATACCTGCTTCATTCTTGAGCACAGTCCCCTTACGTACTTTCTTATACAAAATCCCACAGAGGGTCACAATCAGAAGGAACAGCAACACCTGATTAACTGAAATAAAAACAGAAACATGTTCAAGTTTAACCTGTGAAGCTGCAACTGTGAAAAAGTTCAGGCATGGGAGCAGTTTCCTCCCCTGACATGTACAGGAGTGGAGTTCTGGGACCTTTCTTTAAGCAGATAGCGTGCGGAGTACAGCGGTAACCTGGACTACTGCTGACGCTCAAGGATACACACATGTCGTTTAAGGGGGATCCAGGGCTAAACCCAGGCCGACTGATAGTGGAGGTTATCACTGTAATGACTACACCATGCTGCCTTTTGTGTGCATGAATACGTTGTTTCGAATAATAGCCAAGATTTACATAACACTTAGGATAAGTCAGTAGTTATTACGAGTACATGGTCTCAGTCATTAGAACCCAGCTTCTTCTCAGTTAATTCAACCACCAGTCAAGGATGACGTACAGAAACTTCTGGCCTTGGGTAAGAGCTTGGAAGACCTCTGTACCTCTCTCACTTTGAAGCCTCCAGGAGCCTCTGTTCCAGGACAGTGACACCTGCCCCTGGAGTCCACTGAGAAGTGGTGTGGTGGAGGACAGGATCCTTATTCATAAGTATGGAGCACATACCCCTGGTTATGCCAGAAATGGGGGCTAGGAAGTTTGTGTGCATAGCATTAAGTAACATTCAATCACAGCGTGAGAAATCAGTCCTAATTTCATATGCAGGCAGGCAACAAAAGCTATAGGGAATTGAATAACATTATTTTAATCATATATCGTTGTACAATCTCCATCTTTTTATGATAGGAGAAAGTGGTTTTTTTACTTAGAGTAAGGATATAAACTTTCTATTACAGAGTACACTTATCATTTTTAAAATGAGTCAATTTAAAGAAAACAGTCATGCATAGGACAGAAGAACACAGATGAAACACTGAAAAGCTGCTGCGTAGCCACGTGTGGTGCACAAACGCCTTCAGATGGGAAAATATTGGCAGAAGGGGAAAGGGCTGGGATTTGAAGTCAGATTCCTGTCTCATTTCTACTGCTTCCTAGATGTGTGGCCTTGGAAAGCTTACTTAATCTTTCTAAGCCTCAGTTTGCTCATCTGCTAAGTGGGTATTAAAATAATAATGCCTACCTCACAGTGGTATTTTGAGACTTCACAAAGACCATGTAAGCACAAGAAAGGTTTTATAATTGTTATGTATGCTTATTATTTTTGTGCGAGATATTTAACATCTATTGACCTCATACTAGTCTATTTTCTGGCCCCTAGGTTCTTTTTCCTTATTATACATTTGCAAAATCTGTAAAATGAAAGAGCTGGACAGTCTCTGAGGATGCCTCCCAGAGCTACACTCTGAGGCCCCATGATGGTACCCTGCTGCCAGCCTGCTCTGCTCTGCCTCCGGTTCATCAGATTCAGCCAGAGGCAACCAGATACAGACTCTATTTAAAACAGAGCTATGGAGAAGCAGAAGATAAGGGACAAAGTTCTGTAGTTTATTGATACATCAGATTAGCAGTCACCTGCCACAGCCAGTTTGGGGAAATGCCCCCAATGTCACCATCTGACCCTGTCAGCCATGGTTGTCACTGCTGATATAGGGTTGACAGATAAAATGCTGTCTTAAAATTTTTATTAGTATAAGTATATCCCATGCAATATTTGGGATATACTTATACTAAAATATTATTCATGGTTTATCTGAAATTCAAATCTAACTGGATATCTTATCTTTTCATCTGCTACGGTGGGCAACTCTACCCTAAGGGTAACAGTAACACCATGATTCTCCCAGATTTCACCAAGATTTCTCCCAGATTCACAAAGTACTGGATCTAAACTCAGACAAATCTGGGTTTGATGGGGTCTGAGATTATATAATTTGAGGCAAGTCTTGAATAAGAATAAGAATATAAAATTACAAATGCTAAATTAGACAGGAACATGACTAGTGGTTTAAAGTGAAAGTATAAATACAAATTTGCAAGTTTTAAAGAAACATACAACCCTTCTCATGGTAAGTCCACCTCTGACCAAAATACTTAACAACTTTCCATGGGATCATCCTGAAACAATGATGCCAAGCATTGCTGTGGGAGATCAATTCATTAAAATCAAAGCAGATAAAAATAATAATAATAAAGCCAAGATCCAGCATCAAAACAGCCCTCCAGTATATCTCTTTTTAAAACACATCATGGGTTTCAAAAATTGTTATCTTACTTTTTCGTAACAAAGCCATTCGTGTTCACGTGGATAAAAACCTGTGACCTGCGGATTAAAAAATAAAATTTTGTTTAAAAGAGAATCAACCCAAAAGTCATCATAGAATTATTAAGGACTATGTCTTTGAGCATCTGAGAGGTGGTGAATTGTGCTATCATTCTTTACTGCTCCGAATCTAGAATTTTGGAAACTAAATATTTCTTAAATGTGTAGCTCACCTCTCCAAATTGATTTCTCTGGCCATACAAACAGTACAAAGGGCCCCCAAGAGGTAATCTTTGTCTTGAATTTTTTTTCACCTTCTCCAAAAAGCCCTGTCAGCCCCTGGATTAACAGATCAGATGGGGCCAACCGGAAGACGTGTCACAGAAGAAGGTCTCCTTGATCTAAAATGTCAACCTCGTGTCTTTTTTCTGCTAATATCATTTCATTCTTTTGATAAAGGAAGCTTTTACATCTTCAGGAATCCCTCATGGACACAGCATCATTCCTGGGAGGGCACACCTGCACTAAATTCAGTCATTCAGTGTTTATTAAGATCCTAACACAAGCCCAGCACCGAGCCCCACACGGGGGATGCACCAGTGCACAAATCCATCCCCGGATAAGGATGAGCAGCCACAGGGGAGCATGCAGCAGGAAGAGAGACCAGGAACTGCCTCACCGAGGAGACGGCCTCTGATCAGAAAGAAGGCATCTTCCAAGGAAGGCTTGAGGAATGCCAGAGGCAGGTTTGGGGTAAACTTTGCCCATTTTGCATTGCTGTACACCCTTCAGAGTAATTAAAATACCCACCTTCTTACAACATCATGTAAACCAATGTTATAAAGCCCTCTGCCTCTATATTGAAGATTACAAAAAATAAAGAAAGAGCCAAAACAGAAAAAGAGATTTTTCACTTGATAATCTTACAGGGCTTACAAAGGCTACCCGGAAAGTATCCAGCCATATAACCATTCTCGTTATATTAACTGGATTTTTTTTCTGCTCATATATTGAACTTATTTAATAAGCACTACAGCTCTCGGCATCAGTCAATTAAAATGGGCACAATCAGGGTCCTACTGGTGTATTCTGACTTATAAACAGCAGCCTAAGTGCCTGCAGAATATTGAATCACGTGTAAGGTGACCAGATTTTAACATTGGTAAAACAGGACACCATTGACCGGGGGGGAGGGGGTTCTTGATTAAAAACTTGGTCTATCTCCCGCCGTTCCCTAGCTTGTCGTGCATTCTTTCCAAAAATTGGGACTTTTTTAAAACGCGCGGCACGCGGGACAAATTGTTAAAAATCGGGACTGTCCCGCCAAAAGCGGGACGTCTGGTCACCCTAAATTCACGTGAATGTCTATCGAGTTAAACAAATAAATGGTTAAATACAGGGGATTCTACACACACACATTCCAAGAAGCAACCATCGTTGCTGTCATGTCATCAACCATTCTCATATTCTACCAACACCAACTTTTTACTTTTTACCCAGAGCCCTTGGCTTTGCACGAGACAAATTCAGGGCAAATTCCAAGAGGTCTATCAACTAACTATAACCCAGGAACAACTTTTCACAGAAAGGTCAACTGCTTTTTCAGTGAATAAAGAATCGTCCTGATGAGAACTATTTTCCTGTTAAGACCTCTGATACATGTTGACAAGGTCATTTCTTTGTGGTCTTCTGGATTTCCATAAATTTCCTCTTGTGATCTTCCATAATTAGAAAACATCCTTTACCCAGGGAAACACAAACAGTGTTGCTACAAGACTATTTTTTATACTTGGATTATAGATCTGGGCAGCTACCAGTGGCTAAAAAGCGAGTTATATTATCAAATAAACTCAACAATGTGTTCAAAGTAGCACCAGGCTTAAGGAGGCAAGAAAAGAGCTAATAGATTATGAAAATGTTTCAAGACACATTCAAAGTATTTCCCCACATTCAAATCCTATATTTTCACACTATTCTGGAGTATTTTATTTGTGCTCTGAAATCCAAGAGCACTGACAAATTCTCTGTTCTCAAAACACATCTGGTACAACTCTGCTTCCTGGTTGTCTCAGATCGTAACTTACCTATAGGCTTATTATAATACCTTACATATTCATCAAAACAAGCAGTGGGCACTAGGAGAAGCATGGGATAGTGGTCAGGTTTGATGGGGGGAAAAGTTAAGTTAAGCCATTAGAAAACAATATTAGATGATCAAATTCATTTTAGTCTAGAAATATAAAATTCAATTTTGTCAAATTTGTATGTTCATTCACTTCTTTGTGACATTTTGCCAATCACCCTGGGAGCTGGGAGCTGACTTCCTTTGTGTTAGAAGAGTTAGTTTGCTATAAATAACAACTTGTCTTGAAAACCCAGTTATTGTAAATTAAGTTGATCCTTCTGAAAGATGGCCCTTCAAAGGAACTTCTGACCTTGACGTTTGACTTGAGGCAGCAGCCAGCAAACAGGGATTAGCGTCACGGTAGAGACAGCCTGCGGGACACCATCCAGACACGCAGGATGTCACAGTTCCCCAGGGTTTCTTCATGAACCGATGTGTGGTGAGAACTTGCTGGAAGTGATCCGGCAGGAACTCTTCAACAGGAATGTGATTCAAGTCTTTAATTCACTGTAAACAACCAGCTACAATGTCCCTTTTATTTTCCCGAGATAGAGACTGGATTCCCAGAGCTCTGACCTCTACCCCTCTCAACCTGGGGAAAGAATCCAGTCAAAACAGCACGTGATGCAGCATTCTTCTGAGATTGATTCCAGGTACTTTTTAATCCATTTATGGTTCTAGGCAATATGCATTCAGCTAACTTTTTTGAGATGGTGTAAGCCGAGAATGGTCTTTGGCCACATGCCCCCACCCCCTTCACTCCAGGAAGGAAGCCATCAAGTCCCATGGGAGAGAATGAGGAGATCAGGAAGATCTGAGCCCATTCTCCCAGAGGCCAGCTCCTCCCTAGGCGTCCCAGTTAGCCCAACTGACAAATCCCCCCCTTGTCCTTAAGCTGCTTTGAAATGAGGCTCAATGTCTTGCAAACAAGAATCCTTACAAATATAGTCCCTTTGGCCACAATGGTGCGCCCACAGAGGAATAAGTTTGTAGGGGCCAGATGATAATAACAGCTACGATGTATTAAAAGCTTCATTTGCATCCAGGTACATTATCTCCTTTCCTTCTTACAACACCTCTCAGGTGGATCTATTACTTTTTTCCATGAGATTTGAAATGAGGGCTCCTGACTTCAAAGCCTATCTACCCTTAACTACAAGGTACTGGAGCTGTTGAAGGGCCACTCTGGCTACCCCAGGAAGCAGGTGAGTTGGGCACCAGGTAACAGGTGGCACTGTGTGCTGATGAAGTAGCACACAGATCACAGGCAAGGTTGGTCTGCTCCCCGCTGAGGGCTCCGTTACTTTAACTGATAGGGGAGGTAGAAAGATAGAAATGAGCAGAAGAAGGGAACTAGCTCTGGTTAGGAGGCCCATTAGTAGCTGCTCCTTAATCAAGAAGATAAGTCATCAGGAAAATGCAGGAAAAGAAGAGAAACATTCCATTTATCCCACGGATCATGCCATTTAGTTTTACTTCTTTCCAATAAATCACAGGAGAGGGAGAGGGGGAAACAATTCTACCCAGAGAAATAAAAGCCCTCCCACAACGTAAGGAGGGACTGCTTCCTTCTCTCAGGTTAGCCCACTCCGCGTGTCAGAGTGGACTTGCTTTACTAATGAAACTTCTAACTATCTGATGCTCCTACAAAGCTCTGTCTCTCGACTGCATTCTTTCCTTCAAGCAAACAAGAACCGAGGAAAATTGCCGTTCCTGGTAACATGACAACTGAGACCATGCCAGAATCAGAGAAACAGTCAGTGCTGACTCATCTGAGAAGGGGGAGCCCATCTGTCCCCCTTCCAGCCTGTTGCCAACTCTAAAATCTCTTTCAGATAAAACAGGAGGCTTCAGGAAATGGATAATGGCACATTTAATTGCAAGAAGCAGCAGTGCAGAGCCAAGGAGGCCAGTTTCTGTAGGAGATTCTTGTCAGACACCTTTTAAGCCTTTTATAGAATACAAGGCAAGAGTGGAGTCCCTGAGAAGCAGATACTTCCAAAAGAAAGCCTTTTATTTAATTTTTAAAAATATATGAAAGTGTATAAAGATTCAGCTTGCCTAATTGGCTTCCTTCTCTCTTCACAGTTTCATCTCGTCTCTGATAGGGGTGCTTTCTGTTTAAGCTTCTGTAAGTGGGTGTTTCTGGTACTGGCAGCCAAAAGCATTTTAATGGATTAAATAGGTGCTCAAGGAATGTTTGCGGCTCCTAGATCAGAAGGGTTTGGTAGAGGGGTTAGCTTTGGAAAGAGGTAGATGACTGAGGGAGCACGTCAGGGATGAGAGCTGGAGGGAACGGCCATGGGACACCTTCAGAACGCCACAGCATAAGAGGCACCGCCCTGGGGCCAAGAGCACCGACAATGGCTGGGGCTGATGCTGGGAGAGCAGCGCCTCAAGGAAGGAAAAGCACTCAGCGTGCATCTCTTAAGAGCAAGGACATTCTCCTTGATAACCACAATGCTATTAGCACGCCTAGAAGAAACAAGGAACTTAACAACGTCCAATCAGCAGTCCATAAGCACATTGCTCCCACTGTTCCAGAATCATCTTCTATCGTTTGGTTGTTGTTCCTTTAGTTTCTTTTACTTTTGCTCAGCCCCACCTCACCCACCCTGCCTGTTTATTTTTCATGACCTAAACTTTTCTGAAAAGGACGAGTCAACTGTCTTGTAGAATTCGACTGACTGATTTAAAACACCACTAACCTGGAGAGTCCCTTTCCTGCCTAAAGCCCTCACTGGACACCCACTACTGAAAGCTGAAGGCTAGAACTTAGGGTGCCCAGAGGTCCTCCAGGCCACCCCTCTGACCAAGCTGGACTGCCTGGAGGTTAGTCTCCAATGCTCCACTGTCCTCTGTGACTTTGGTTTAGGCAGTTTCCTCTGCCTGGAATGCCCTCTCCCCTCCTCTTTCCCCAGTGAATTGTTACATGTGCTTTAAAGACTCAGGCATCACCTCCTTCGGGAAGCCTTACCTGATTCCTCCATTCCTATTCCTAGCCCTGGACATAGAGCACTGTGTCCTAACATTATGGCTGTGCCTGTCTCTTCCACTAGACCATGAGAGGTTGAGGACAGGGACTGTGGCTTATCCACCTCTGTGTGTCTCAATAACTGTGTGTGGAATGAATGAGTGAGAAGCAGGGGAGAGAAAGAAAGGGGAAAAGGATCTTCAAGCCCAGGAAGAAAGACAGGAAGATGGATTGGTGATGGTCCCATTCCAGGAATAAAAGCAGAGGCTCTCGTCTTCTTACCAGCCTTTCTCTTGCATCATAGCAAGGAGCCCCAGCACCGTGTATCCTGCACCTTTGTAAGCTTGTCTAGGCTGATTGACTTTGTGCTGTGGTTTCCATGTATTAATACTCAAGCCTTTAACATTAAGGAGCCCATAGGCTTGTTGTCAGGACAGTATAATGCCAGGTGGGCACTAGACTAACCAGGGTGATCATGACATAAAATATATAAATGTCTAACCATTATGCTGCACACCTGAAACTAATATAAAATAATATTGAGGAGATGCCAGGGTAGCTTAGTAGGTTGAGCGCTTGTCTTGACTGTGAGGAACAGTTGTGAGCAACTGTGAGGTCTAGGGATCGAATCCCAACCCTGGCCCATTCAAACCCATATGCTAAACTGTGGCACAACTGGTAACTGTGAGATGATGGTGAAGGTTCTTGCCTCCCATGCAGGAGGTCCCCAGCTCAGTTCCCACCCTATGTGGCCCCACATTCACCTGTGTAGAATAAAAACTATATCACAACTAATGTACAACTATGGAGACTGCTCTGGGCCCACCCCCCTTTTCTCTCTTTTTCTCTCTCTTTCTCTCACTCACCTTCTCTCAAATAATAAAATAAATATTTTTTAAAAATAACATGGAATGTCAACTGTAACTGAAAAAAAAGAAGAAGATGAAGCTGGAGAGGAACCTCACAGCCAGTGCAGGACAGAGGAATTCTCTAGGCCAGGAAGAGATGGTGGCAATTTCAAAGAGGGAAGGGAAGAAAGCTGGGGTCCTAAGGTGTGTGAATAGGAAGGAGAGGAGAACTTAGGAAATTGGTCTGGACCTGACAAGAGGCCTTTAAGTTTAAAAACAAGCCCTCAAAGATCCTGCATGGGGAGCTATCTTACCAGATGCCAAAGAGTTTGGGCTTGTGGTCAAATCTGGAAAAAATGTTTTAAGACCTGGAAGTGGCTAAGGTGATTAGCTTTGTCTTAGAAGAAAAAAGTGGAAAGGACTCTTCAGAAAAATATTGCAAAAATCAGAGCCCTTAGTAGGTTTTATTCTACATGCTAACTCTGATCAGTTGGTGGGGTTTTCAGGGTTGCTAAATTGAGAAGGAACCTAAAGCCATCACCCCGACTAGGTAAAAAACAAACAAACCTGCTGTGATTGATTAATCATGTCTGCCATGGGTTCGGGTGAGGAGGAACAGAGAAGGACCTGGGAATCGAAGGGGAAATTAAAAGAGGGGGTGCCTAAAAGGTAGTATTGAATCACTTAAACCCAGCAGGCCATGTTCCTGAGTGGAAATATCATGGACTTTGTTATCAGAGCTGACTTCGAATCCTGGTTCTGCACCATTTCTTACTTGTGTAATCTTGGGCTATTTACAAAACCCTATCTGTAAAATGGGTTATTATCTCCCATTTACCCAGGAGGAAACTGAAATCCAGAAAGGTTAAGAGACCTGCCAAGGGTGGCACCACTACTGAGTGGCAGGCTGGCTCCCAGGGCACATTCTCACCACCTCAATTGTTACTAGAAGCCAACCACTTTCCATTGCGGACTGTTGTCATACACGTCAAGCAACCGACATAAGCTCTGTGATTTCATTTAACTCTGTAAGACTTGCACCCTAAAGTTTGCACTTGCATAAAACGCATTTAATAGAGCACTTAATCTCAAGCCAGGCAAGCTACAGAGTCATGAACAAGACAAGAGAATGGGTTCACCTGAAGAAAGAGAAAGAAGGACAAAATCAGGACCCAGGAATTTGGCCTTATTACTGTTTGCTGTAGTGTGAAAGGTTTACTCAAGATCCACCAAAATATGTGGGACAGGAAGCCAGGTGAGGACATGTTCAGTGGGTAGACAACCTGAGCTATTTTCTCCCGGGTGGGAATGAGGCATTCTTTTATGAAATGGCTTTAGAACAGGTGTCAACAAACTACAGCCCCTGGGCCAAATCCTGACCATCACCCATTTTTGTAAATGCTGGAACATAGGCACACTTATTCTTTGACGTTTTTTGACTATGACCAGTTTCACTCTTTAACAGTAGACCTGAGTAGTTGCAACGGAGACCATATGGCCTGCAGAATCAGACCTAGCCCTTTGCAGGAAATGTTTGACAATTCCAGTGCTCTGCTTTGGGCTAGATTTTTAAAGAAATCAATATGGCACACATGATCAATCACATGTCTTTGACTAGAGAAGGAGAACAAGATGTCTCCTTGGGTACTGACCAGGGGAGTTATGAAGTAGGATGTCCATAAGAGGAACCAAAATGAAAACAGATGTGGCCAGAATAGAATATTGAAGCATGTGCTCCAAGAAATGTTAATCCATGTCATGTGATAAAGTGGTTCAGAGGTCAACTGGGAACCATTGTGTTCAACAACTTCAAGCTGATTTCTCTACTGTGGGACTCCTCAGAACCTTTAAAATGCCATTATGCCTTAAGATTTCTGAGAGGGTCATATGGTTCACAAAGCTCATTTTTCCCCCATAAGACTATCTTCTTCAGAACATTCTTTGGCAAAGGCTGAAGGAAAAGAAGTCTTTGGAGTCATGCTCTGTGAAAACTAGAAATCAAAACTATGAGGGCTATGGCTTAAAGACCATGTCTTTCTCTCAGCAAGGAGAAAGGAGGAACAAAGAAGAAATAAAGAGGGGATGCTGGGAAGGCTCAGCAGGTTAAACACCCACCTTGCAGCCCCAGGGTCCGAAGATCGACCCATGCGGACCCATACGCTGAACTGGGCTGTGCTCCCCCTGTGGGAGGCCTCTGGCCCGGTTCCCACCCTGTGTGGGCCCCACCCACCTGGTGAAATGAAACTATATGGAAAATTAATGATGTACAACTATGGAGACTGCTCTGGGCCCTCCCCCTTCTCTGTCTCTATCTCTCTCTGTCAAAAACAATAAAGAGGGGAAAGCCGGGACGGCTCAGCGGGTTGAGCGCTCGCTTTGAGGCCATGAGGACCGAGGATCGAATCCCGGCTCCGGCCCAGGCAGGACCCACGTGCTGAACTGGGGAGTTCCCACAGTTCGGTTCTCTA
>PVKE010049728.1:0-11170 GCA_004027555.1 Craseonycteris thonglongyai | reverse complement strand
AATAGAGATGAAGGGCTGCTGGAGTTCAAGGTGTTCCTCTTAAAGGGCATATGTATGCACTTGCTTGCTGATGGACTCAATTACTCTGAGTTCCAGCATTGAGGCAGCTGCTTTAAAGGTGCCAGGAACATAAAAGAAGAAAGTGATTTGTCTGGATTTAGGATGTGGGCTGGAGGGGCCCTCTTATCCCGGATAGAAATGTTCTTTTGTTGAGCCCTCTCCTCCATCCAGCCTACAGTCACAGGTGGCCCCCATATCTGAGTTTCCATCAACCTAAATAACATCATTTTCCCTACCCTGGTGGTTCCCTGAAACCCAACAACACCCAAATTGTGGGACCACCCAAGCTATTTCTAGTGGCTTTTATATACAAATGGTCAGATTGGCTCATGCTATGGAATTTCCTAAAATTTCTCAAAGGTTCACGAACCCCAAACATCTGGCCCCACCATGCTTGGTACCTCTTGTTTAGCAGCCCTAAGCCCAACACTATTGCAGGCAGCCTTGCTTCACAATCCCAGCACAAGTGGAAACCATCTACTGTTCACTTTGTAACTCATACTAAGTGACCCTGGGCAGGGAACAGGCAGAAGCTGACATTAGCCTGCACAAGAGCACCACCTATGAAGCTCCAAAATGAAAACACTTGGTAGCCAGCTTAAGACCACACCAGAGCACCACCCAACTACCTCCACAAATGACACAACCAAAAGGCTGACTCAGCGAACTCCAGAGCCATACAAAAGGAAATTATGCTCTGTAGGGTCAGATCCTGCACAACAACTCCACTATAGTCACAGCAATACCACAACCAATCATCCTACATGTAAATCCCTCCCATTGATGTGCAAACAGCAACCAGGTTTCACTTACAACAGTAGGGCATGCATATCCCACACATGGGACACACCTAGAGAACCTGGCTCAGGTGATGATGGAGAATGAGCCACTGGGTCCCACAGGACACCTATTACATAAGGCCAATCTACTAAGACTGGGAGACATAACAGTTTTACCTAATACATAAAATAAAAAACATGGAGGCAGCCAAAATATGAAGACAAAGAAACATTTCCCAAATGAAAAAATAGAACAAAGTTGTAGAAAAAGAACTGAACAAAATGGACATAAGCACTCTACCAGATGCAGAATTCAGAACACTGGTTATAAAGCTGCTCAACAATGTCAGTGAGAACTTCAACAAATAGATATCAAACATAAAATGGGAGATAGAAAACATAAAACGACATAGAAAACATAAAATAGAAGAATGCAATAACTGAAAGAATACAACATGAGAAATAAACAGTAGATGAAATAAAGTGAGACTCAAATCTGTGATTTGGAAAATAGGGTAGCAGAAAACACCCAAGCAGTACAAGAAAGAAATTAGAATCTAAAAAAATGAGGACAGTTTAAGGGACCTCTGAGACAACAAGTGTACCATCATTCACATCATATGGGTACCAGAAAGAGAAGAGAGAGCAGGAATTGAAAGCCCCTTTGAAGAAATAATGACAGAAAATTTCCCTAATCTGATGAAGAAAATTCACAAACAAACCCAGGTAGTACAGAGTCCCAAGCAAGATAAAAGAGGCCCACATCAAGACACATCATAATTAAAATGCCAAAGGTTAAAGACAAAGAGAAAATCTTAAAACTAGCAGGAGAATAGCAGCTAGTTACCCATAAATGAGTTTCCACAAGACTGTCACAATTTTTCAGCAGAAACTCTGCAGGTCAGCGGAAATTGGCACAAAATACTTAAAGTGATGAAAAGCAAGGGCCTACAACCAAGATTACTATACTCAGTAAGGCTACTATTTAGAACTGAAGGACATATAAAGAGCTTCCCAGACAAGAAAAAGTTAAAGGAGTTCATCACCACCAAACCAGTATTACATGAAAGTGACTTCAACATTTTTTTTAAATAATAAAATGGCAATAACTGCATGACTATCAACATTTGCTTGAAATTTGAATGGATTAAGTGTTCCAATGAAAAGAAATAGGGTGCAACCAATGAATGTAACAATTAAAGTAAGAAAGGAAAAAAAATTGTGTGGTTGAATGGATAAGAAAACAAGATTTTTACATATATTACTTATGAGAGACCTACTTTAGAGTGAGAGACACACACCGACTAAAAATAAAGAAATGAAAAGATAATTCATGAAAATGTAAAGAAAAAAACAAAAAAATCTGGAGTAGCAGTACTTATACCAGACAAAGTAGACTTTAAAACACAGGCTATAAGAAGAGACAAAGAAAGACCCAGTAATCCTACTTCTGGGTTTTTATCTGATGAAACTCAAAACAATCAAAAAGGCATATGAATTCATATGTTCATTGCAGCAATATTTATTAAGACAATAGGAGAGGAAGTCCTAAGATGGTGATGTGAGAGGAGAATCCTAAAACTTCTACTGGAAGGGACCTTTGAACAAAGGAGACTCCATGGGGAAAACCCTGAGAAACACAGCCTCAGATGAGAGATCCAAGCAATGCAAGAAAACACACGAAGGTTAGAGAAAAGGGGGTGAGCAGGAGAAAAGGGGAAGGAGCATTGCAAAGATGGGTCCATGGAATGTGACCCAGGGCTTACAGAAAATAGAGGTTTGGGGAACTTGGACCAAAGTGGAGCTAGATCCTGAGTAAGCTGAAAGTTGAGAACTGATGAGAGCAGAGGCCCATGAGACTATGGACAATTTAAACTTTGAACCCAAGTGGTGGCACACTGAGACCTTTGGAACACCATACCCTAGGCAGGATAGGGATAGAGTAGTAGCTGCTGAACTGCCTGAGATAGAGAAGGAACAGGGCCCCAGCCATAGCTTAGTATGCACAGAGTTGGTGACCTACAGGTGCTGCAGCACTGATTATAACACAAATTGACTTTGGGGGAAACTGTTTCCCCAGTTTCTGGCTTTCAAGATAAAAGCACAGCCCTAGAAGAGGAGTGGGTGAGGGATAGGCTCTGTCTCAGCCATATCTGCCTGCCCAGCCCTGTATGAGCTGGGCCAGCACTGTGAAATACAGTAACACAAACTCATACAAATAGGCTGGGTGAGACTGATTCTAAGAACTTGCAATGGGAGCACAAAACATACCACCAGAAGAGGCAGAAGTGAGGGCTCAGGAGAAAGCAGCGAGGCAGAGCCTCATGTGTGTGTGTGTGCACTGGCAGGTTGCCCCCCCCCTCACCGCTGAACAGAAGAATTTGTTATTGTGTTTTAGCCTGCCCTTGACCACCCCAATACTCCCCACCCCCAACTGTTTTGCTTTCGATCAGCCAAGCCAGCACCTTTGGGAGCAAGCCCAGGACATAAAAAAGCCATGACCACACTACCCTTACATCCCAGGCAGAATTTTTGGCTATAGAAACTGACTTTTTTTCATAAACCTCTCTCAAAACTTTCTACTCCCCTCAACTGAACTTTAACTACTACCTGCTATACAGTGAGATGAAAAAAGGCAAGCTGCAATTATCCTGTTAAAGCAAACCCTGGCCATTCCCAACAGATGGGAGAGCCCAGGAAAACTGCCAAACACAGGTGCAGCAGCCAGCCTTTACCAGAGGCATACCACAACATTACTCACCTCATTTTTCCAAAGAGTAGATGCATCGAGACCAAAAAAACTAGGTCAAAGAAGAGAAACCCATCTTCTAGGAAAGCTCCCAGAAGAAAAACATGCTATGACTACAGTGAAAAAAACATAAACAAAAATTACTTAAAATGCAATGAGTACCTCAGGGTTCAAACCTGCTCAAAAAGAAAATAAAAAATCTTCATAAAAGGAATTTACAGATTTGGAAGCATATAATCTAAGTGAAACAAATTCAGGGCTGCAGTTCTCAAGACACCAGAGAGCTCAAAAAATGCTGGCAAAGTATCCACACACAGTTAAATGATAATAAAAAAATCTCTGAACAAAATGAATACTTTACCAAAAAATTTGAAACTTTAGAAAAGAACCAAAAAGAATTCTTGGAAATAAAAGGCACAATAGGAGAATTGAGAATAGAACTAACCAGCTTAGGAAACAGAGCTAACCAGATGGCGGAAGTAATATCAAAGATAGAAACATAAATATCTCACAGAAGAAAGTAGAGAGGTATCTGAGAGTAAAAAAAAAAAAAAAAGAGCTCTACAAGAACTATCTGACTCCATTAGAAACAGTAATATTAGAAAAATAGGTGTATCAGAAGAAACAGATCTGAACTCTTCACAGAGTATAGTAAGACTGATAGTAGATGAGAACTTTCCAAGCCTATGAAAAGAACTGAAACCCCAAATTAAAAAAAAAAATCAGGACCCCTAACTATCTAGACTCTGGCAGATCTCCTCCAAGGCACATTATTCTGAAGATGCCAAAAATCGAAGGCAAAAAAGAAATCCTCAAGGCAGCTAGGGAAAAAAACAAACAAAACTTTCAAAGGAAAGCCTGTCAGGCTATCATCAATCTTCTCAGCAGAAACTCTGTAAGCCAGAAAGAAGTAGAGCTAAATTTTCAAAATTTTAAAAGAGAGAAACTACCATCTCAGAATAAACTATCCATCAAAAGTAACCTTTAAATATGAAGAAGGAATAAAGACCTATTCAGATATACAGAAGCTGAGAGTATTCTCCAGCACAAGCCTGGCATTTCAAGAAATGCTGAAGAAGGCTATTCATCCTGAAACAAAACATCAAAATAAACAGAGATAAGTTGGGACAACAAAGAAACATGAAGGAAGGAAGAAATGGCTACAGAAAATCTTCATATATCAATCATTACCTTCTATGGAAATGAACTGAACTCACCAATAAAAAGGCTCAGGTTAGCAGATTGGATTAAAAAATAGAACCTAACCATATGCTGCCTACAAGAGACACACCGCAGCCACAAGGACAAACACAGACTCAAAGTAAAAGGATAGAAAACAATGTGCCAAGCAAATGACATCTAGAGAAAAGCAGGAGATGCCACACTGATTTCTGATGAAACAGACATTAGTATAAAAAAAGTAATAAGAGATGAGGATAGATATTTCATAATGATAAAAAGGAAACATTTAGAAAACATGATACTCATTAATATATATGCCCTTATTAAGGAAGCATGAAAATTTGCAAAGCAATTACTAACAGATCTAATAGGAGAAACTGACAAAAATATAATTACATCAGGGGACCTCAACACGCCCTTGACAATCATGAACAAATCATTCAAATAGAAAATAAATAAGAAAATAGCAGTCTGAAATGATACATTACTGCAATTGGACATAATTGACATTTATAGGACACTCCATCCTACAACATAGGACTATGCATTTTTTCCCTAGTGCACATGGAACATTCTCAAGCATAGACCATATGTTGGAATACAAAACCAGACTCAGCAAATTTAAGAAAGTTGATATTATACCAAGTGTATCCTCAAACCAGAAAGCTTTTAAAGTAGAGATCAACTGTAAAAAGAAAGCAGAGACAAAAGATCACAAGTACATGGAGATTGAACAATGTGCTATTAAATAACAACTAGATCAGAAAAGAAAGAAAACAAGATTAAAAATATATAGAAACTAATGACAATGAAAATAGTATGTTTCAAAATTATTAGGACACAGAGAAAGCAGTAATAAGAGGGAAATTTATATTGTTACAGGCCTATCTCAAGAAAAAAGAAAAATCACAAGTAAATATCATAACACCCCATCTTAAAGAACTAGGAATCAGAAACACAAAGTAAGCAGAAGGAAAGAACTAATGAAAAATTTAAATAAGAACTTAATAAAATTGAGAACAGAAAAATAATAGATAATTTTCATGCAACGAAGAGTTGGCTCTTTGAAAATATCAGTGAAATTGATAAACCACTGGCCAGGCTTACAAAAGGACAAAGAGTAAATACACAAATAATAACCAAAATTAGAAACAAGAGGGGAGAAATTAAAACTTATACTACAGAAATACAAATGATCATAGGAAAATTTTATCAAAAGCTTTATGCCACCAAATTTAACAACCTAGAATAAATAGACAAATTTCTAGAAACATAGAGTCTACCTAGACTGGACCAAGAAGAACTGGATAATCTAAATAGACCAATCAACAGCAAAGAACTTGAAACAATTATCTAAACCCCCGCAAGGCAAAAGTACTGGACCAGGTGGTCTTACTAACAAGTTTTATCAAGCATTCAAAGAAGAACTAATGCCTATTCCCCTCCAACTATACCAAAAAAATTGAAAAATTGAAAATGAGGCAATACTCCACAGCTCGTTCTATGAGGCTAACATTTTCCTAATATCAAAACTCGGTAAGAATCATACAAATCACCCCCCAAAAAACCCAAAAAACAAACAAACAACAAACATAGACAAATATCTCTAATGAACACTGATGCAAAAAGCCTGAACAAAATATTAGCAAATAGAACACAACAATGCATTAATACAATTATACACCACAATCAAGTGTGTTCTATCATTGGGGCACAAGGGTGGTTCAACATACATGAATCAATCAATGTAATACACCACATAAGTAAATAAAAGATAATAACCATATGATTATATCAATTGATGCAGAAAAAGAATTTGACAAAATACTGAATCCGTGTATGGTCAGAACACTGAGTAAAATGGGAATTGAAGAAAAGTGCCTCAACATAATAAAGGCCATATATGACAAATCACCATACTGAATGAGTAAAAGCTGAAGCCTCTTCTCCTAAAATCAGGAATCAGACAGGGATGCCCCTTGTCACTACCTCTATTCAATATAGTGCTGGAAGTTCTAGCCAGAGCAATCAGGCAACAGAAAGAAATAAATGGTATCTGAACTGGGAGAGAAAAAGTCAGCTACCATTCTTTGCAGATGACATTATTCTCTATATAGAAAAATTTAAACATTCTACTAGAAAACTATTAGAAACAATATACAAATACAATGAAGTGGAAGGATACAAAATCAATGTACAAATATCCATTACATTCATATATGCCAACAACAAAACATCAGAAAGAGGAAATGAGATAATTAATACATTTTGCAATTACAACAAAAAGAATAAAATACTTAGAAATAAATTTGACAAAGATTGTGAAGAACTTATACACTGGAAACTGTAAGACATTATTAAAACAAATTGAAAAAGACACAAAGAAATAGAAAGATATTCTCTGTTCATGGATTAGAAAAATCAACATAGTGAAAATGGTCACATTACCCAAAACAATATACAGATTTAACACGATTCCCATCAAAACCCCACAGACATACTTTCAAGAAATAGATAAAAAGAAAATCATCAAATTTGTATAAAACCACAAAAGACCTCATATTGCCAAAGCGATCCTATAAAAAAAGAATAAAGTTGGAGGCATCACACTCCCTGGTTTCAATCTATACAACAAAGTATCAGTAATCAAAACAGCTTGGCACTGGCAGAAAAACAGACATGCAGACCAATGGAACAGAATTGAGAACTCAGAAATAAACCCACAAATATTCAGACAGATTATATTTGACAAAGGAGTGAAAAACATACAGTGGGGAAAAAAAAGCCTCTTCAGTAAATAATGCTGGGAATATTGAAAAACCACATGCAAAAAATGAATCTGAACTGCAATCTGTCACCATATACCAAAATTAACTCAAAATGGATGAGAGACTTCCACATAAGAACTGAAACAATAAATTGTATAAAAGAAAACATCAGTATTAAACTTAGAGAGCTTGGGTTTAGGGAGGACTTTATGAACTTGACCTCAAAAGCAAGGGAAGTAAAAGCAAAAATAAACGAATAGGACTTTATCAGACTAAAATGCTTGTGCACAGAAAAAGAAACCATCAACGAAGCAAAGAGGAAACCAACAAATTAAGAGAAAATATTTACAAACAATGCCTCTGATAAGGGGCTAATATTTAAAATATATAAAGAACTTATATAACTCAACAACAACCAAACAAGCAATACAATTGAAAAATGGGCAGAAGACCTAAACATGCACTTCACTCATGAAGCCATACAAATGGCCAACAGACATGAAATGCTCAACTTCATTAGTTATTAGATAAATGCAATCAAAACCACAATGAGATACCATGTTACACCTGCTAGTATGGCTATAATTAACAAAACAAGAAACTACAAGTGCTGGAGAGGCTGTGGAGAAAAAGGCACCCTTATATACCACTGGTGGGAGTGCAAATTGGTACAACCACTATGAAAGACAGTATGGAGATTCTTCAGAAAATTGGGCGTAGAACTACTCTATGACCTGGCAATTCCCTTTTTGGGTGTTTACCCAAAAAACTTGAAAACCTTAGTCAGTAAAAGCATATGTACCCCAACATTCATTGAAGCGCTATTCACGGTAGCCAAGTAATTGAAACAACCAAAGTGCCCTTTGATAAGCTGACTGGGTAAAAAAGCTTTGGTACATATATACAATGGAATATTACTCAGGTATAAGGAAAGACGAAATACTGCCATTTGCAACAACACAGATGGAACTTGATATTATCGTGCTAAAAAGTAACCCAGACAGAAAAAGCTAAGAACTATATGACTTCACTCATATGTGGAAAATAAAACTGAAAGCAACAAAAAAAGAAAGCCTCATAGACATAGTCAATAGTTCAGTGTTTACCTGAGGGTAAGAAGGTAGGGGTGTATGAGAGAAGGGTGCGGGAGAGAAATACATGGTGATGGAAAGAAAGCTGACTCAGGGTGGTGAACACATATTGTAACACATAGACAAAGTACTGTAGAATTGTACACCTGAACCTAAGTAATTTTTACTAACCATTGTCACCCCAATAGATTTAACAATAAAAAAAGACAATAGTCATGACATGGAAATATCCTAACATAAATGCATAAAAAGAAAGTGGTGTATATATATATATATATATATACAATGGACTATTACTGAGCCATAGAAAATGAAATGAAATATTATCATCTGTAGCAATGTGGATAGACCTAGATGGTATTATACTAAGTGAAATAAGTCAGACATCTCACTTTCATGTGGAGCCTAAAAAACAAAACAAACAAACAAACAAAAATAAACTTATAAATATAGAGAACATGTTGATGGTTGCCAGATGGGAAGGTGTTGTGGGAATGGGTGAAGGTGGGAAGACATTGAGGTACAAATTGTTAGTTCAAAATTGTCATAAGGATATAAAGTATAGCATAGGGAATATAGTTAATAATACTGTGATAACAAGTATGTTGTCAGATGGACAATAGATTTATTGGGGCAATCACTTTGTAAGCTATAAAATATAAAAGTCTAATCACTATGCTGTACCCCTGAAACTAAGAAAATCTTGTATATCAATATTTTTAGAAGGCAAAGAAAACAAAACAAAGCAGAACTTTCACCTTGCTTTCCCAGGCAGTTAATCTTTTTTCTCAGTGACCTCAACATTTTTTACTTGACTGGATGTAACCATAGCCTACAAAAATTCTTTGTTATATTCCCCTGGCTCAAAAAAATTTCTCATCTAACAACACATCCTTTTCTGCTTCTTGACTCTGCTTATCTTCAGTACTTCCTGAATAATTTTTATTCTAATTTTTGTTAAAATGGTAGTATTTGTTGTCTCAACTTGCTCATTTATGGCTTTTTCAGACTGAGGTTTGTTCCCACCACACTTTTAGAGGATTCTGGAAAAAATGGTCATTCACTTACAAATTCCCTAACTCAGTGGCTACTTTTCAATTTTCTTTTTACTGATCCTTTTTGCTTTTCATACCTTTAACCACTCTCTCTTTCTTAAAATCACCCTCTTGACTTCTGAAAACCACTCATGTGTTCAAAAGGTATTTGAATATCTATTGCATTTCAGGTAATAACCTTGTTGATATAGATACAAAAATGAGTATTTCTGATCCTCAAAGAAGTTACATAATTCTGGGTAAAACATGGATAGTTATAAAAAGAATTATAATTTTACATCCTTTGTACTCACACTTTAAGATGTTATTCAAATGTTATTCAAGCTACCCTTTACAATCACCTGTTTTGTGGTCACTTTTTAAAGAGAAGGTGGCTACCCCTACTCAAAATTTGGTTTGAGACTGCTAATTCCACCCAGGCACCAAGAATGTTTTAAAAGTATATATAGTCAGCATTCTGGGGAGAGCAGAGCAGACCTTCCAAGTCAGTCTAAAGTGATTTGAGAGAGCGAGGGATAGAGACTAGCTTGGGAACTTTATAGCAATTAGGGGAATGTGGCTGGCAAAAGGGTTCCTGAAGTGTTTTGAACTTCCCACAACAAAGGAGGAAGCACACAGTCTTATCAGCTTGCCCAGATGTGGGACAAAAGAAAGAGAGTGAGGTGTAAGGTTTAAAGCTGCTAGCAGTAGTCAATTGTCAAAACAGAGGAGAGTCTTTATTACAATTCATCAATTTATACTTAATGCCCACCTGCTCTTTCCTCTAATGTTACACTGGCAACATTTTATAATACATTTTCATTTATATCCTTTAAAGGCTATGTAATTATTACTGTTACTTACTGGCTCATCAAATATGTTTAATATCTTTGTTGAAGGGATGAATGAAATGATTGATCATCAAAAATTGAATTACATAAAGACATTAAAACACTAGAAATCAACTTAAGAAAGGAGGCTGATACCTATCTTCAAGGGACTCAGAAGGCCAGCGAGTTTATAGGAGTCAAGGTCAGTTACTTGAAATAAATTTAAAATAATAAATAGAACTTTCTTCATGAAAAAGTAGTGTCTTTATTAAACAATACAAACCTGCCAGTTAATCACAAATACACTGCAGTTTTCATAACCTTGACTCTTAGAGAGCTTATCTCTGCTTTTAGGTGCAATCTGAAGGGAAATCAGAAGATTTAAAAAAATGGAATAAAGCCTTTAATTTTTTAAAGGAAAAAGCAGTAAAGACAAAACAAGTCAATAAAAATTGGAAATGTCTGAAAATGTCACATTCATTAAATAGGGTGATAGCTCAGGCAGCAAGACAGAGATTATCACTCATATAAATCGTTGAACCACAAGTACCGTATTTTCCGGCATATAAGACGACTTTTGAAATGAAAAATAGTCAACCGAAAATTGGGGGTTGTCTTATACGCCGAGTATATCCCGAAAAACGTCTCGATATGCCGCTAAACAAATTTTCCAACTC
>PVKE010049727.1:0-11170 GCA_004027555.1 Craseonycteris thonglongyai | reverse complement strand
GGGTTGGAGGGGGACCTGATTCTGGGAGCTGGGCACATAATGCGATGCATGGGTGATGTGATGTGAAGTTGTACATCGGGAAACTATCTAATTGTTACCAACCAATGTCACCCCATTAAATTTAACAATAAAATATAATAATATTTAAAAAATAAATAAATAAAATTTATCTAAGTTTGTTTTGTTGCCTAACATATGACCTACCCTGGAGAATGTTCTATGTGCACTTAAGAAAACAGTGCATTTGCTGTTGTTGGTAGAATGTTTTGTCTATGTTAAGTTCAGTTCATAAACTTGTTAATACTCTGTTTGGTTTTTGTATCCATTATTAAAGTTGTGTATCATGGTTTCCTACTGTTGTAGAGCTATCTCTTCAGTTCTGCCAATGTTTATGTCATGTATTTTTGAGCTCTTATATTTGGTGTAAATATATGTACAATTATTATGTCGTCTTAGTGAATTAACTGTGTTACCATCACATAATGCCTTTCTTTGTGTCTTATAAGAGTTTTTGATTTATAGTTGGTTTCGTCTGATATTAGTATAGGCTTCTCTGCTATCCTCAGGGACACCTGCATTTTGTAGGCGGTTGGTGATTTCAATACCAGGGACCGAAACACATGTGGTTTGGACTGACACACTGTGCAGCAGAAGGCACTGGTAAAACATTGCTACATTTACTTTTCTTCCTAAGTTTTTCATTTTGTTTTACCTTGAAAACCCTGTGATGAAATGGTCCAAAATGATTTATGATATAGTGCTGGAAGATGAGAATTCCAGGTCAGAAAGCACTCAGTTTTGAGGGAAGAGAACAAGTATGCTAATGACATAGCTAGACCAAGGTCAGAGGATGTCTGTCTAGCAGCTGATGTGCACGAAGGCGAAAAGAAAGTATAATGTTGCACAACACATAGTTACAACATGGAACGTAAGAAGCACAAACCAAGGTAAACTGGAAATTGGACTGCAAGAAATGTTTTAGTACTTAGTGTTAGTGAACTAAAATGGCCTGGAATGGAACATTTATCATGAGGCAACTACAAAGTGTTTACTTTGGAAATGATGAAGAAGAAATGGAGTAGTTTTGCTGAGGGAAGATGTAGTATAGGCAGCTAAGGTCTATAATGCAAGGTCTGGTTAAATAATATTAACCAGACTTCTAGAAAAACCTCTTGACCTACCAAGGTAATCATTATTTAAGTCTATGCTCCCAACTACAGGGACTGAGGAAGATGAAATTGAAAGCTCTTATGCAAGTATCCAAAAGATATTGATTACACACCAAAACAAGACCTGCTGCTAAGTACAGGTGATTGGAATGCAAAATAAGGATTTGAGGGTCAGAAGTGATACAGGAGATTGGCACATGGATGTTTGTAAAGCCAGCAACCTGTCCATTGCAAATACATGCTTCAAATAGCTGAACAGATGGCTGAATACATGGATAGTACCAGATGGCCAATACAGAAATTGGATAGACTATGTGATTGGAAGCAGCAGATGGCGAAACTGTATTCTCTCTGCCAAAACAAGAATAGGAACAGATTGTGGCACTGACCACAAACTGTTAATATTAAACAATGAGCAGAGTGCTAAAAGAACTGTAGTGCCAAAATACAATGTAAATAATATTCCAGATGAATTTGAAGTCCACAGAAAAAGCAAACCATTAAACTTGAGTGACTGTGAGCCAGAATAACTGTGGACTGAAACTAGAAATATTAGAGTAGAATGAGAAAAGACAGTGCTGGAAGTAAAAAGGAAAATTTGAGATGGATGGCAGAAGAGAAACTAAAAAATTGTTAAAAAATCAGGCAACAGGCAACAGTAAAGGGTAACAAGACTGAGGTTAAAATCCTGAATTCATTTGTTAAGTGATTTTCATGTAGCGATAAAGAGAACTATTACAGTAGTTAAAGGACATATATGGGTAACAGAGCAACAAAAAAGGAAAAACAAAATATCTCTACCAGAAGATTCATAAATAAAAGGGAAAATCAAACAGAGTAGACATGCCGAATGACCGACAAGGGAGCACATTATCTGCCCAGAAGAAAATAAAGGGAAGGTGAAAACAGTACACTGGAAATCTGTACAGAAGAGACAGGGGAGGACAAAAACCTTTGAGGAGGATTCGTATAAGGTAGGACTTGTAATTCTAGAAAGTGAAGTGAAAGTTGCTGTGAAATTATTGAGAAGAAATAAATCACCAGGGTTAGATGGGATACCAATAGAATTATTTCAAACCACAGAGACTAAATCTGTCAAAATCCTAACAAGAATATGTTAGCAATTATGATAAACAACAATAGCCTATGGATTGGGAATGGTCATTATACATTCCACTTTTTAAGAAAAGAAAGGCTAAGTAAGGATTGCAGTAACTAAAGGACTATTGCTCTGATTTCCCATGCAAGTAAAGTGATACTCAAAGTGATACAGCAAAGGCTTCTACCATATATGGAACAAGAAATCCGATGTTCAAGCCAGAGTCTGAAAAGAGAGATACTTGAGGTCTAATTGTGAACATTTTTTGGATACTGAAATGCTCCAAAAAATTTCAGGTTAGTCTAATGTTTCATAGACTACAGGACAGCCTTTGAATGGATCATGAAAAGCTATGAGTTTCTCCGAAAGAAATGTGTGTCTCAGCACTTGATTATTCTTATGCATAATGTGTATTGTGGACAGGAAGCCACTGTCAGGACAGAATACTCATATGGAGAGACAGAATGATTTCCTATAGGCAAAGGTATCCGACAAAGGTGTATTTTATGTCCCTATTTGTTTAATCTGTATGCAGAACTTACATGAAAACCTGGTCTAGACTCAGAGGATGGAGTGAAAAATGGAAGAAATATCAATAACTTAAATGAAGATGATGACATCATCTTACTGGCTGAAATTATCAGTGGTTTAAATGACTTCTGATGGAAGTGAAAGAAGAAAGTGACAGAATTGGAATATCAGGAAAACAAAAATAACTGCAGAAGAAATATGTAACTTTAACACAGAGGATGAAAATATTGAAATTCTTAAATATTTTGCTTATCTTGGTTCAGTCATTAATTCAAATGGAGAATATAGCCAAGAAATCAAGAGAAGGCTGAGTCTTGGAAGGTCAGCAGTGGAAGAATTATGAAAAATCACCAAGAGCAAAGCTGTGTCATTAGAGACCAAGGCTAAGATCATCCACACCCTCATTTTCCAGATAACTATGTGTGGATGTGAAAGCTGGAGAGTGAAGAAGGCTAACAGGGGAAAAGTGATTCATTTGAAATAACAGTGTTGGAGGAGAGCTCTGTGGATACTCTGGATCACCATAAAGAAGAACAAATGGGCCTTAGAGCAAATTATGCCTGAAACATGGCTGAAGGCAAAAATGACAAAACTGAAGTTCTACTTTGGGCATATCTCAAGAAGGCAGAGTTCTTTACAAAAGACAATAATGTTGGGAAAAACAGAAGGCAGCAGAAGAGGATGGCCAATATTAAATGGACTGACTCCTTAAAAGAAGCCATAGGCATGAGTCTTCAGGAGCTGAGCAGGGTTGCTGAGGATAGGACATTGTTCACATCATTCACTCGTTCATGATGTCTCTAGGAGTTGGAGCTGACTCAAAATAATGCACACATATCTCTGCTTTTTTGTTTCCATCCTTTTACTTTCAACCTATGTATGTCCTTTAAAAAAGCTAAAGTGAGTCTCTTGTTGACAGCATATAGTGGGATCCTGTTTTATTTTATTTTAAGTAATTAATTAAATTTGTTGGGAGATGATATTGGTTAGTAAAATTATATAGGTTTCGATTGTACAGTTCTGTAATACATCACCTATGTTGCATTGTATGCTCACCACCCAGAATCAGCTCTTCTTCCATCACCATATGTTTTTAAAATTCATTCTGCCCATCTAGGTCTTTTGATTGAGAAGTTTAAACTATTTACATGTAAAGTAAGTAACTACTGATAGGAAAAGACTTAGTATTGTTGTTTTGTTAATTTTGATGTGTTTTCTAACCTTTTATCTCATTTTTTTCCTTATTCCTTTTGTGTCTATTCCATTTTTTTGTAGTGACAAGTTTTGATTCTCTTATTTTCCTTTTGTATGTATTCTGTAGATATTTTCTTTGTGTTCCCACAGGGATGATATATAATATTTTAATGTTATAACTATATTTTAAGTTGATATCAATTTAACTTTAATTTCTAATTTTGTTGTTGATGTAACAAATGACAATTTTATATATTATGTACCTACTAACATAAATTTAACATTAAAAAAAAATCTTTTGTCTTTTAAATCCTGTAAAAGAACGAACAAAAACTGGAGTTACAAAGTAAAATTTTGATATTTAAATATTTACCCGTGTATTTACCTTTACTCTAGAACTTCATATTTTCATGTAGTTTCAAGTTACTGCCTAGCATGTTTTTTCAACTTGAAGGACTCCTTTTAAAATTACTTGTAAAGCAGATCTGGTAATGAGCTCCCTCAGCTTTTGTTTATCTATCTTAACATTTTTTGTAGTGTTTTTTTTTTAAGGTTTATTTTATTTTGTTTTATTTATTTTGTTAAGATTTATTTTTCTTATCTTTTTTTTGACAGAGAGACAGACAGAGAGAGACAGAGAGAAGGGGGTGGGCCCAGAGCAGTCTCCATAGTGGACAGCGTTAGTTTTCCTTATGGTTTCATTCCACAGGTGGGCACAGGCTGTGCAGGGCAGGAACTGGGCCTGGAGCCTCCTGCATAGGCCCAGGCAAGAACTGAACTGGGGTCACACCCCAGTTTAGCACATGGGTCCGCCTGGGCTGGGGCTGGGCCCAGAATTCGATCCTGGGTCCCCGGGTCTGCAAAGCCAGTGCTTAATCCGCTGAGCCATCCCGGCTTCCCCTATTTTATTGTTTTTGACAGAGAGAGAGAAAGTGAGAGAGAGAGACAGAGACAGAGAGAACAGGGAGGGTCTAGAGCAGTCTCCATAGTTGTATGTCATCGGTTTTTGACATAGTTTCATTCCACACAGGTGGGTGGGGGGCCGCGCAGGGCTGGAACTGGGGCAGGGACCTTCTGCATGGGAGGCACACTCCCACAAGCTGGGGGCTGAACTGGGGGTTTCCCACATGGGAAGCTCGCCCGGGTGAGAACTGAGCTGAGGGCATACCACAGTTCAGCATATCAGTCTGCATGGGCCAGGGCCAGTATTCAATCCTTGGACCTCAGAGCTGCAAAGCAAAGCGAGTGCTTTACCTGTTGATCCATCCCAGCATCCCCTTAAAATTTTTCTTACTTTTGAGGTAGATATATTTTGCTTGGTATAATGTTCTCAGTGACAGTTTTTTATTTTGTTTTGTTTTTATTCAGTGTATTAAGTATATCATCATGTGTTTTCTGGCTTTCAGATTTCTGCTGATAAACCTACTGTTACTCTTATTGAGTCACCTTTTTGTTACTGTCTTCAATCTGTTTTTGTCTTTGATTTTCATGCTTCTTGGTTGCAGTTCTTGGATTTATATATCTATGACTTTGCTCAAATTTAGGAGTTTTGGACCATTGTTTCTTTAAATAAGTTCTCTGCTCCCCCTCCCTTTTTTAAGATTTATTTTTATTGTTTTTGACAGAAAGAGACAGAGAGAGACAGAGAGAAGGGGGAGGGCCCAGAGCAGTCTCCATAATTGTACATTAGTTTTCGATATAGTTTTGTTCCACAGGTAGGCCCCTTTCTTTATTTCTCCTCTTTTTGGACTTCCATAATGCATAGACTTGATCATGTCCCATGATTCCCTGAGGCCAGGGGTGGTGAACCTTTTGGCGATTGAGTGCCAAAGTTTATGAAATAAGAGTATACTTGCTTGACTCGCGTGCCAACCCATCGAGTGAGATAGAGGTATCGATTATTTTTATGTCTATTAAGAGGCATAGGGTGTTTTTATAACAAAAAACTAATTCCGCGTGCTGAAATAATTGCTCCGCGTGCCACTTTGGGCACACGTGCCATAGGTTCACCACCCCCGCCTTAGGCTCTGTTCACTTTTCTTCAATTAAAAATATTTGCTTCTTTGTAGTTTCAAGTAACTTGTTTTCAAGTTTTCTGATTCATTCTTTTGCCTTTTAAAATCTGATTTTGGTTTTCTCTAGTGAACTTTTAATTCAGTTATTTCTTGTACCTCTCCTGGAGTGTGTGTGTGTGCGCGCATGCACGCACATGTGTGTGTTTCTGCTTTCTTTCAAGATTTTTCAATTTGTTGATCTAACTTGCATATAACATGTAAATTTAAGGTGTATAACATGTTGACTTGATACATTTGTGTATTGCAGTGTGATTACCACAGTAGCTTCAGCTATACCTTTACTATGCCACACAATTATCATTTTTGGTGGTGAGAACAGCTAAGATCCAGTCTCTTAGCAATTTTGAAGTATATAACACAGTATTATATAACACAGTATTGTTGACTATAATTACTATGATGTGCATTAGATTTTCAGAATATGTTCATCTCCTTCTTGCAAGTTTGTACGCTTTAACAACATTTTTCATTTTCCCCACATCCCAGCCCCTGATAATTACCATTCTACTTTCTGTATGAGTTTGGCTGTTTCATATTCCACATACAAATGATATACAGCATTTGTCTTTATGTGGTCTGGCTTATCTTACTAAGCATAATAACCTCAAAAGTCTATCCGTGTTGTCGTAAATGGCAGGATTTCCTTCTTTCTTATGGCTTAATAATATGTGTATACCGTATTTTCCGGCATATAAGACGACTGGGCGTATAAGACGACCCCCTAATTTTACAGATAAAACATAAGTTTAGGCCTATATTCGCTGTATAAGACTACAGCCTCGGAAGTGGGGGGTAGTCTTATACAGCGAATATAGGCCTAAACCTATGTTTTAACTGTAAAATTAGGGGGTCGTCTTAAATGCCCGGCCGTCTTATACACCGGAAAATACGGTATGTGTGTGTGTGTCTGAGAGAAAGCGAGAGAGAGAATGAATGAGTGTGTGTGTGTATCACATTTTCTTTATCCATTTCCATATCTTGGCTATTGTGAATAATGTTGCAGTGAATAAGAGAGTGCAGATATCTTTTCAATATTCTGTTTTCCTTTGGCTATATACCAAAAAGTGGGGTTTTTGGATCATATTCTAGAGTTTCCTAGTCTTTGATTTTCTTCAGTTTATGATATGCATAGGTGTAGATTTGGGGGGGTATATTTTTGCTTGATGTTCTCTGAGTTTCCTGGATCTATAATTTGGTGTCTTTAGCATTAATTTTGGAAATTTCTTAGCCATTACTCTTAATTTTTTTGTTTTTTGTTTCTTTTTCTTCTGGTAGTCCTGTCATGCATATGTTACAGCTTTTACAATTATTGTGTTGTTCTTGGACATCCTGTTGCATTTTTTTCTTTATTTTTCTCTTCACATTTCAGTTTTGGAAGTGTATATTTATGTATCTTTTTTTTTCTTAAGTTTTTTTATTTTTATTTTTTTTATTGTTTGAGAGAAGGAGAGAGAGAGAGAGAAAGGGGCAGGGCCCAGAGCGGTCTCCATTGTTGTACATCATTAGTTGTGATATAATTTCATTTGTCACAGGTGGATGTGGGGGCCATGTGGGGCGGGAACTGAACTGGGCGGGGGGGCTCCTGCATGGGAGGTGAGGACCTTTCCCACCATCTTGGCAATCACCAGCTGTACCGCAGTTCAGCATATGGGTTTGCACAGACTGGGGCTGGGATTCGATCACTGGACCTAGTGGTTGCAAGGTAAACACTCAACCTTTTGAGCTATTCTGGCATCCCCCAAAATATAATCTTAGACTAAGTTGAAGAATGAAGTTGGATTCTGTTTCTTATTATGTACATTTGTCAGTATTTTTCTTTAATATGACATTTTAGGAATGAAGTATACCTAAATTTTTCAAATGAAAAAAATACTTGAACATTTTAATTTTATTTTTTAATAATATTTTTTAGGAGCTGTGTCCTTGAAGAATCTTGAAATTAAAGAAAATGCCCTGGTAGGTTTTGACGATAAGACATTTGTTAGTGCATTTATAGACATTTTCGTGGTGTACTTTGTCACCTTAAATCATTTAAGTTTGAAAAAATATTTTGAAAATAAGTTTTATGAAATGTGAATTCTGCAAACTGGACTTCTAATCTCCTTGAAAGCACAAAATGAAAGTATAAGTTTCTTTATTTAAAAGTACTTCTAATATTTCTTTCTATATGGTTTTAATAAACTGTGGGATGAACTGAACTGGGGGGGCCTCCTGCATGGGAGGTGAGAATCTTTGCTGTTATCTGGCAGTTACCAGTTGCACCCCTGTTCAGCATATGAGGTTTATGTACTGGCCAGGGCTGGGAATTGAGCCCCAGACCTCTTGATTGTGAGGCAAGTGCTCAACTACTGGGCTATCCTGGCATCTCCTATATCAGGGGTGTCAAATTGGCAGCCCGCGTGGCACATGCGGCCCCTGAGGTAATTTTTTGTGGCCCACGATGCTCTGAGATAAAATGAAAAAAGAAAAAATTGTTATGAAGAAAAGAGCGCTTAGGGGAGATCAAGGCAATACCGTACACACAATTCCCTCGTTAACCCTTTAACTACTGAAGACGAGTATACACGTGGCCCAGTGCCTTTCCTGGGGGCCTGTGGGCTTGTATAAACGCTGACTCAGTTCCGGCGACGTTTGTAAACGTGATGTGGCCTGCATGAATCTTGCCTGTTGCACCAAATGGCCCGTGTTTTAATTGAGTTTGACACCCCTTCCCTATATGATTTTATTTTGAATGGCTAACTCATTTCCCTAATCATCTTTAAGGTTTCTTTTAATACTATTTTAGTCATCTTTTACTATAGAATTGAGTGGCATTAATTACATGTACAATGCTGTGCAGCTATCACCAGTATCAGTTTCCAAAACGTTTTCATTATGCCAAAGGGAACCCTTTACTACAAGAAATAACCCCAATTCTTTTCTTCATAAACCCTGTTAACCTTGAATCTATTTTGTGTCTGTGAAATTTCCTATTCCAGATACCTCATGATATAAGTGGAATCATGATATTTTGTCATTTTCTGTGTAATTCTTTCAGGGTTCATATATATATCATGGATAAGAAAATTTTCCTTTTTATAGCTGAATAATATTCTATATGTATATGCCACATTTTGTTTATCTGTTTATGGACACTTGGGTTATTTTTGGCCTTTGGCTTAATAATGCTGCTTTAAACATTGGCATGCCACATATTCATGTTCCTGCTTTCAATTTATGTGGGTAAATATTATAATTAGGAGTTCAATTGCTGGAGTTTGTTTAGCCTTTTCAGGACCCACCACTCTGTTTTCCATAGCAGTCAAACCATTTTATGTTACACAAGGCTTCCAATTTCTTCACATTTTTGACAACATTTATTTTCTGTTTTTTTATAATAACAATCCTAATGGACGTAAAGTTGTATCTTATTTTATTTTTTCTTAGCATTTCTTTAATAACTAGTAAGGTTGTATATCTTTTCATGTATTTATTGGCCATTTGTATATAT
Source organism: Craseonycteris thonglongyai (assembly GCA_004027555.1). NCBI lineage: Eukaryota > Metazoa > Chordata > Mammalia > Chiroptera > Craseonycteridae > Craseonycteris > Craseonycteris thonglongyai. The sequence goes on along the minus strand of PVKE010049727.1, from coordinate 1,612 downwards.
GTTCTTTGGAGAAAACTATAACACCCTTTGTTTATAATTGTTATTATTATTAATTTTTTTGTCAAGTTATGTAGTTCTTTATATATACTGGATATTTACCCTTAGCAGGTACTGATTTTCAAGTATGTCCCCCTCATTGCTGTATGCTTCTGTTGATAGTGTCCTTTGATGCACAAAAGATTTTAATTGATTTCATGTGCTTTTTTCTTTTGTTGCCTGTGCCTTTACTGTGATATCCAAGAAATCATTGCTGAATTTTACCTATGGTTTCTTCAAAGAATTTTATACTTTTAGTTTTTATGTTCAGGTCTTCGGTTCATTTTGAGTTAATTTTTGTATATTATACAGGATAAGGGTACAACTTCAGTTTTCCCAGCTTTATTTCTTGAAAAGGTTGCCCTTATCATTTTTATAATGATATTTTTTCTTTGCCAAATGGAGTTTGGAGGTTGCCCTTATCTTTTTTTTTTATAATTAATTAATTAATTTTAATTTTTAATTTTTGAACTGAACTGGGGGCCTCACCACATTTGGGAAGCACACCTCAGTTCAGCATGTGGGTCCACCTGGGCCAGAGTCGGGGTTCGATCCTCGGTCCTCGGGGCTTCAAAGCAAGTGCTTAACCCGCTGAGCCATCCTGGCTTTCCCGCCCTTATCATTTTTATAATGATATATATATTTTTGTTGTTGCCAAATGGAGTTTCAATTCCCTATAAGCACAAATTAACAGTGGAATTTCCCACTTTTTATTTTTTGAAAACATGTAAAAGAGGTAGTGACTCTGGTATGGGTAATATAGGTGGTCAGTATTACTATAGAACCTTTTCCCCTATTTATTTAAAAAAGATTAGTCTCCCTGAATTTATGGATTTGAGAACAATAACCCAATCATATTTTATATTTATAATCAGATTAAAACCCTTTGTTATAGAATTATTTAAACCTTTTATTATAGAATTATATAAGCGCTTTAAATAATTATAGGAAGAAAAATGTAGTGACCTGTTTTGTTGAACTGTGTATGTACTAATATTTTACATCTATGTATTTTTTGTAGAGTCAACTGGATGTACCATTTAAAATTAAAGTTGGTCATATAGGTAAGCTATGTTTATTTAAAAATTCTCTTTGATGGACATGCAGCCTGATTAATATGCCTAGGATTTCTGTAATAAGAGGTTTTCAGTGTTTCTAAGCTTTAATTAAAACTGTATTTTTATTTTAGTGGAGCTTAATTGTGAAACTTAAATATAAGGGAGGACCCCCGCAAACGGGATATATTTATGAAAAAATTGTATATTTATTCTCACGTGTTTAAACTTCTGTCACCTTCAGAGTACTCTCCATTTGATGCAATATACCAGGGGTGGCCAACAAGTCGATCGTGGTCGACCAGTCAATCGCGAGGCCAAATTTGGTCGATCGTCGATCGCTCGCAATGTCTGGGGTGGAATTCCGTGTACCATGGACTTTGAAGCGATTGTAGAAGACAAAACTTTCTAGCAATAGTTTAATGCATTCTGGGAATTTGCCAAGGTCATAAATTCCTAGAATTCTGACAGCCTGACACTGTGATCTCCGCCCACCCAGACAATACATTTTGACTTATGTG
>PVKE010049726.1:0-11170 GCA_004027555.1 Craseonycteris thonglongyai | reverse complement strand
ATGTTAGGCCTTCATAGGCTACACAGTGTCTCTCTCCAAATTCCCTGAACTCCTTTGCTTTTAAACATACAGTGTTCCCTCGCCACTTCGCGCTTCATGTTGTGCGGCTTCCGTGCTTCGCGGGTTTCCCCAAAATATTCATCAAAAAATAAAAATGAAAAAATACAACCATGTCGGCAGCCACATGGCGGAAAGGAGCGTTGTTTCATGTGGATGCGCGAGAGAGAAGGATCCCTGCATGTCACACAAAGAGATGAGTTGACTCAGAGTCCCTCCCACGGGCTCTCATAAAGGCGCGGGATGGGTTTCCGGGGCGACATCGACCCATGAGAAAATTCCTAGGGGCAATCCTACTTCGCGGTTTTTCAGCTTTCGCGGAAGGTTCTGGTCCCCGTTAACCGCGAAAAACGAGGGATCACTGTAGTCTCTTCCCCCCACCACCACCCGCCCCAGGCCCACCCACCACAGGGCTTAGACGAAGAAATCAAACCTGAGACTTTACCTCTCGGCTGATTCGCTTTCTACTTCAAATACAGTCCATTTTTCAAATGACATTTTTCAAAATGTGGAAATTTTGAAGATTCTCTACCACCAGATATTTTAGTAGGAAGAAGGAACCTCAGCAAGCATATTAGGCACTTTTTGTTGCTTAAAGCCCCAGTCCTCTGAGTCCTTCTCATACTCGGGAGATCTGTCCCTATCTGCTCAGAAATATTTCTAATGTTTCTTGAAACATAAATGTGTTCCTCTGTGTGTTTAATACTAGTCCAACTCAATTATTTTTTCAGCTTTATTATCATTGAGTAAACTAAAACCCTACAGTGAATCTAATGAATGTATGTCTTAATCAAGCAAGTCTGGTTCAATTTGATGTTTTTAATAAAGCAGCACATACTGGAACATGTTGTCTTAGTTCATAAAGTTAAAGAATAAAATTCTTTCTGTTTATTCACTGTTGTGGAAAAAACCATGGTAGGAATGTCAGCTCCTTTGTTGTACTTTGCATAACATTCAGCAGAGCATTTACTAAACAAATTGTATGTTGAAAATTCTCTCATTTATCAGGCACCCAATTTAATTGGTAGTTTAAGATTTTGACCCTTCTTTAGGTAAGCCAATAGATCAAAAAGCCAGAAGGCTTTCCTGTGTATCCGTTATTTCCTCAACCTTGAAATTTACCCATAAAGCACTTAGTAAAGCCCCTTTGTTGTAACAGAAAGGTCAACTTCATTGTCACTGTTTTCCTAACATGCTATTTGTCGAACAAATCCTTTCCATTTCCCTTTTTTTAAAAAGTATAAGTTGGAATGTACTAATGTGATAAACTGTTGACTTTCATCCTGGCCACCCAATTCCACAAAGTCAAAATGATCAAAGACTGAGCTATTTCTCACCTTATTTTAATTTCACTGCTTCTGTAGAAGATGGTAGTAAACAGTCACACATAGCTCCAATTACCAATATTAAGATAAAAAAGAAATGACTTTCCTTTGCCACCTTTAAAATTATAAGTGGATTGATTAAAATAAATTTCAAAGCCTCAAGTACTCACTTGCTTTCTGATTGCAAACAATGAGTTCTGAACAAGAAGAATTAAATGGGTGAAGGAAACGTGATCTGGTTACTAGGTAGTCTCAGTGAGTTCTGTGGTAGCACAGACAGATTTCTATTATCAAACTCACTGTTTTCTTCACTTTTTTTTAACATTTATTTTTATTGTTTTTGACAGAGAGACAGAGACAGAGAGAAGGGGGAGTGCCCAGAGCAGTCTCTATAGTTGCACATCATTAATTTTCTACATAGTTTCATTCCACAGGTGGGTGGGGGCCGCTCAGGGTAGGAACCAGGCTCAGAGTCTCCCACATGGGAATCTCACCCCCATGAGAACTGAACTGGGGGCACACCCCAGTTCAGCAGGATCAGACCGGGGATGCATTCGATCCTCAAACCCCGGGGCCACAAGATGAGCACTCAGCCCGCTGAGCCATCCCGTCATCCCTATCACTTTTTTTCTTTGCTTGATCATTTAGATTAAAAATCTATATACAAACTATAATTTGTATGTTCTCAAGAACCTCTGTAGTAGACATACGGTTAAGAGAATGAAACAATTATTAAAAGAGATCCATGTTATAAGAAAAGATAGAAAGAATTTCATATTATTACTTCAAAACAGAAAGCTATGGGGAAGAATGTTCTGGGACCATATGAGACTGCTGCTCACTTTTGAAAATTGTAATAGGGGAAAAGCGAATCCTCTGACTCTCTTATGCATGTGGGTGGTTTTCTTTTTTTTCCTGGTAGGGGTCATCATTGATACTTTGGCAGAATTGCCCTTTTATTTGCACAATTTAACTAAAATAATTGGTTATTTTATATCTGGTATAAAAATAACTTCCCTATAAAACCATTTTTTCTTGCTCTCTGGTAATGTTTAGGATATTTATTCAAATCTAAGAATCAATCCAATGCTGTCTCTGAGGAAAATCCTGATTTCATTACTTCATTTCTGTGCTAAGATGGAGTGCCCCCCACATCCTGCACAAGCAGAGATCCATGAAGGTTTGTTTTCTCATCTTTCACAGTAAACGGACAATCCTACCACTAGTTGATTTAAATTTCAAAGTGTATAAACCATCCACCTGCCATCAATCAGAATTATAGAAGACCAACCCTCCAAAGTTTTTTTTTTCCAGAGTTAACTTTGAGTTGTCAGTGATACACATATTTTTAATGCTAGATGAGTGATTTGAGAGAAAACAGAGAGCAACTGATCTCTGCGTGTATTTGTACCCTAGGCCACGTCATTGTATCATAATGATAGGCTCATTTCTGGAATTGCCTTCACTAAAATGTGCTTTAATATTTGTCTGGCCTTTATTGGACTTGATTTAATAACTTGTATGAAAAGTCCTTTAACATTTTGTTTTATTTTATTGTTTGCGAGAAGGTGAGAGAGAGAACCGGGGGGGGGGGGGGGTGGTAGATAGAAGGGGCAAGGCCCAGGGCAGCCTCCATAGTTGTACATCATTAATTGTGACATGGTTTCATTTCACACAGGTGGATGTGGGCCACATGTGGAGAAACCAAACCAAGGGCCTCTTGCATGGGAGGCGAGATCCTTCGCCACTGAGCTATTCTGGCAGTTACCAGTTGTACCGCAGTTCAGCATATGGGTTTGCATGGGTTGGGGCTGGGAATCAAACCCCGAACCTCGTGATTGGGAGGCAAGCACTCAACCACTGAGCTATTCTGGAATCCCTACTTTAACCTTTTCTTAGCGACTATTTTATAATTTAATCTCCCCTCTCCATGTAGAAGTTATTATGGAGTTTAATATAAAAAATAACTTGATCTCCCCTGAAAAGCTGGCATGTTACTCTTTTCATGTTTTAAAAACTTATATAATAAGTTGTGTTTCTCATTTTTGCACTGGCTGCTCGGAAGCTGAAATGCAAATCTAAATAATGCCTCCAAATATTAGTAAAAATAATTTTATGGTTTACCCTATCTGATTGTTTATAACTTGGGTCTATTTTTCCATTTCTATTTTATTTGCCTTATGATTATATCTTCTGCTTTAAGACCCTGAAATCTTTGGTGGATAGAGATAGTGTAAAAGTAAGTTCAACCATTACAATATTCTTGTTTTGCTATATTAATTTTCAGATGTTAAAGCATATGAAGGGCTTTATGAAAAAAATGGCAATCAGCTATTTTATCTTTTACATTTAGAACAGGGTTAAACAGAAATGAACATAATGTATTTCAGTAGGCATTAAGCAGTAATTAGTAAATATAAAGGTTTTTCTCTGGTGACCTAGGATGATGCGGGTACTTCAGGAATGTATGAGTATTTGAGAGACCATGAAATGGAGGGCAGTTTTGGCAATTTTTTTGTATCACCATAAATATGGCATTATTATAACATAAGTTATATTTAGATTGTCTGTATTTCCAAATGAGCTTGTATCTATTCAGAGGCATTTCTTTGTGAAGAAATATTTCAAGGTGCTTTCCAATCTTATGATTTCAATGAAAACAATTTTATTTATGTTGTCATAGTAACCATTTCCTAATATGGTGTTTGATTCTATAATCATTTCTTTTGTGAAAGGGACATATATTAACAGATAGAAATAAGCCTATATCTAACCATTTGTCTTGCTGTTCATAAAATGTATGAAAACAACTCTCAAAAACAGACCATCACTTTCAGAAACCAAGAAAAATTAATATGTTGGTAAGTTTTTTTTTAATGTACTAACTTTTGGTAAAAATGGTACTTTAGCAAATATAAAAAGAAAGTTTGAACAGTGTTTCAAACCAAATCTTTAAATCTGGTTTTAAATGCTTTTTTTATTGAGGTATAATTGACACATAACATTATATTAGTTTCATGTGTGTACAACATAATGATTTGCTATTTGTATATACTGCAAAATGATCACCACAAAAAGTCTAGTTACCATGTCACCATACAAAGTTACAAAAAATTTTTTCCTCGTGATGAGAACTTTTAAGATTTACTCTCTCGCTAACTATCAAATACACACTCTGATATTATTGACTGTAGTCACTATGCTGTACATTATGGCTTATAACACTTATTTTATAACTGGAAGTTGGTAGCTCTTGACCCCATTCACACATTATTCCCATCCCCAAACCACCTCCCATCAAATAGCCACCACACTGTTCTCTGTATCTGAATTTTGTTTTGTTCTGTTTATAAATTTGTTTTGTTTTTCAGATTCCACACGTAAGTCAAACCAAATAGTATTATATATGTCTTTCTTTGTTTGGCTTATTTCCCTTGCATAATATCCTTAAGGTCCATCCATGTTATCATAAATAGCTAGGTTTTTGTGACTGTGTAGTATTCCAACGTATATTTATATACAGGGGCTGTCTGGAAAAAGAAATCCAGCCATAATTGCTTCTATTTTTCATATTATATGGCTGGATACTTTCCGGACTGCTCTCATATACTACATCTTCATCCATCAATGGAAACTCAGCTTGTTTACATATCTTAGCTATTTTAAGTAATGCTGCAATGAGCTTAGGGGCACTTTCAGAATTAGTGCTTTCATTTTCTTTGGCTAAACACCCCAAAATGGAATTGCTAGTTCATAAGCAGTTCTATTTTAAAATTTTTGAGTACCTTTTATACAGTTTTCCCTAGTGCCTACACCAATTTACATTCTCACCAACAGTGCATAAGGGTTCCCTTCTCGTTGAGTTCATCTTCACTGCCAGTCTATGGGCTTTCTACATCTGAATGTATGTTTACGTCCTTAGATAAGAGAAGTTGTCAGCCACTGTATATGTGGTGGAGGAGGGAAGGGTAGGATCAAATATATGGTGATAGAAGGAGAACTGACTCTGGGTGGGGAGTACACAAAACAACACATAGGTGATGTTTTATAGAATTGTACACTTGAAACCTACATAATTTTACTAACCAGTGTCCCCCCACCCCCCACCCCCACAACAAATTTAATAAAATAAAAGAAACTGTTTAGCAAATTTTCAGGTCTTTTTCAGAGAAAATTGTTTCATATATAACTGTAGATCCAATATGTTCATGGAAAGGATGAGTTCGGGATCTTTCTATGCCAATATCTCAGACACACACACACCCTAACTTTTGAGAATTCATTCTTCCTAGAATGCTGTAAATGGTTCTTTGTGATTTTATTCTTTGTGTCTGGTACCTGCTCTTGTCAAGCTGTAAAACAATTTTAATCTTATTAAAAAATGAGGGAGGGGAAGCCAGGATGGCTAAGCAAGTTAAGAGCTTGCTTTACAGCCCCAGGGACTGAGGATCAAATCCAAACCCCAGCCCGTGCGGACCCATATCCTGAACTGGGGTGTCCTTCCCATACAGGAGGTTCCCAGCCCAGTTCCCACCCTGTGCAGCCCCCACCCACCTGTGTGAAATGAAACCATGATGAAAGCTGATGACGTACAACTATGGATACTGCTCTGCTCCCTCCTCCTTTTCTTTGTCTCTCTCTTTCTCTGTCAAAAACACTAAAATAATAAATCTTTTTTTTAAATGAGGGGGAAAGTAAAAGAAAATATTAAAAGGGAATCTAATTACTTCATGAGATCTGAAATGTGTACAAGACCCACACACAAAAGTTCTTAGTTTTGACAAAATTTCTGTCTGACTTCAATAAAAGTTCTATTAATGAATTATGTATATATGCAATGTATGTATACATATACCTTCTCCCCCTATGACATATGCTTCACCAGAATAGGGATTTTTATCTGTTTTATGCACTGATGTACTTTTAAGTGCCTAGAATACTGCCCAACACAAATCTATTCTCGTTAAATATTTGTTGAATGAAATAAAAAGTTAATGCTGATGGAATGATAGAATTGCATAATTGACTCTACTTCAGTCTAATTAAATTTTTCCCCTTATTTTATTTTATTTGTAGACATAAAATCATTGATATAGGAAGCCCAGGAGATAAACATGGGACATATAAGTATCTTCCAGAATAGGCAGTGCTAAACATGCTTCTGTAATTCCTTTTAAAATTTGGAACCTCAAGATTATTTATTCTCTTGACCAAACAACTTCTGCGCTTTTTTTTAAAGACCATTAAATCAAATGTTTAGGAGGATAAAGCCGCCACCTTTACCATTCTCCTCACACACCCTATTCACAACCTTCTCCCTAAGTCTTCCTCCTCAATAGAGCAAAATCAAAACAAAAATAAAAATATGCAAATATAAGAACCAAACTAAAGGTGAAGTAATAAATACACTAAACGTATTATATGCAGTTATTCCCCACCTAACCATAGATCTGTGAGACTTTGGAATTATTACTTAGTATTGAACAGCCCTGTGGAAACACTTGGCCTCACATTATATTTAAACTTATCTTTTTACCCTCATCAGAAAAAGTATTTTGTTGAGGAACCACAAGGAGTCAGGTTGATCCTTTCCTTCATCTTTGCCTGGGGTTAGAGAACTGTGTGAATGAGACCCATCTTGATGAGTCCTCATAGACCTTGTAGAGCCTAGACACACAGCATTTATGCCCTAATCTATGGGCCCTCAGCTCACTTATCTTTGAAAGGCATAGTCTAGAGAAAGTATTTGTAGACACAAGCTCTAGACCTGAATTTAAAAACCATACATGAAAAACTATTTGAAAAGATTCCCTCACTGAATATATTCATTGAGTGTTCTTTTTATGTGACAAAAGATTATCAGGGTGAAATGTGAAATAGCCAACCAAACTTGAATAATGAATTGATATGCTGACTACTTGGCAATGCATGTGCTACTTGGCAATTGATATGCTGACTACTTGGCTCGATTATATAATCATACTCTGTATACAGCGAAAGAGATATGGGGGAATGGAGGGAATTAAAACAGTAGAATATATATATTGTATTCATTTATATGTAGTATATAGTATATACATGTATATAGTTTTTTAACACTTTACTGCAAAGATTAGGGCCTGAGGCTCTGATAACATCGTTCAGGGCAATAGTGAAAACAAAGCCAGTTGGTGTGTATTGGTCCTAAAACAACCCCCCAAAAAAATGCATTGGGAAAATTACCAAATCTTGTTTCTCCTCCCTTTGAATAAATAAGGAAAATCAATGTAGACATGGGTGACAGAAGAGAAAATGTGAATCTCAGTTTAATTAATCCTCTTTCTTCAGACTATACTTAAATTTTACTGGTCTACTTTATACATAAAGTAAAAAAACTGTGTTTCTGAGTCTTTGTTTCTTTATTCCTTTCAGTTTTATATTCTACCTATGAGTAAGGTCATATGTTTCGTGATTCTTTCATTCTGACTCATTTCACTTAATAAGATGTTTTCATGGACACAGTCAATAGTTTAGTGGTTACCTGAGGGTGGTGGGGAGGTGGGGTGGGGGTGATTGGTGGGGAGGAGTAGGGAGGGGAAATCAAGCACACGGTGATGGAAAGTGAGCTGATTCTGGGCGGTGAGCACATAATGCGATGTATAGACAATGTAATGTAGAATTGTACACCTGGAAACAATGTAATTGATAACAATTAATGTCACCCCAATAAATTTAACAAAATAAAAAACTGGAGTCTCATATTTGTGACGTTTTATTCACTTCACATACACACTACTAAAATTGGACTAAATTTCTTTGAAAAAAGTAAGTGCATCTGTTTTCCATGAAATCTCCTTAAATGATACTGATATTTTTATTTGCTACAATAAACTACCTGAATGTCATGCCATAATACAACATGACAATACTTAACTTGGGACAATTCAGCATGGCAGCATTTGGGGGGGGGGGAGGAAGGGGGTTGATAGGCTTTAAAGTATTTTTTAACAACTTACCGTATTAGCAAGTGTTGCGCAGAAATTGTTACAGCTTTTTGAGTCTAAATGCATTCATTATATATCACATGATTCCTGTATATCACTAACACCCAATACCAGCTCACAGAGGTGTTGGGGGAAGAGCACACCATTGATCAGGGAGCTGTAATCTCTTTCTGATATAGGACAACGTGTGATTTCATAAATGCATCCTGGGGTATCCCAGCACATGTTTGATGGCAGGAGGCAAGAATCATTTTTCTCTCTGCATGCACAGACAGCTGAACTGCAAGACACAGTTGGGTGAGAATTTACTCTAATCCTGTAGCCCCAACACATGGACATGTGATATGGCAGCTTGCGCTGTAGTCCTCCCTGTAAGCTCAGACTTCATGTGAAGTGTGCAGTCCAGTACCCAGCCGAGGGCTTTAGCATGTGGTGAACATGATTGTCAAGTTGGCAACAGTCTTCAAAGTCACAACAAATGAGAAGTACCGGTAGTTCTCCGTCTCCTAATGCAAGCCTCGTGGGAGAGAGTAGATGGGCGAGAGATGTACAGTACCTCACTGAGATCATTTTTATTTTAATCTTTTTTTAATATAAAAGTAATATTTGAATATATGTTTGTTGTAGACAATTCAAATAGAGAGGTATGGAGAATACAAACATGTGCCTTTGTATTGGCTGCCCACACTCTTCCACTTCTATCCCTAGAGGTAATGGCTATTAATTGTTTTCTGAGTATTCTATTTGGCACTAGGCCTAAACATTTAAACTTGATATAACCAAATGGTATAACGATTCTTATAATGGGACTCATTTATAACTGTAAATCCCATTCATATGCCCCATTATATTATATATCTCCAGTAAGTCCCTATTATAACTATTTTATGAGTAATTCTTGAAATGCATTACCACAGTACCTCTAATCCAGGAAGGAGAACACCTTCTTGAGATATAAAATGTTGTGATTGCCCACAGGTAATTGCTATGTTTTTATAATCTGTGGATTGAGAATAATAACAAAAATCTATAATGAAGTCAACACTTTAAAATGAATTCATATCTTTCCTTTTCACCAGAACATATGTACACATTTGAAAAAATAACACCTACATGTACAAGACATTAAGTATTTCGGCTGCAAATAATCATTGGTGTGCACATAGATTTATGGATCATATCACTTGAGGAAATAAATTTATCACTTCTAACAATTTTTACCCACCCCCACAACACAGACAAAGACATACACACATCTCAGGTTTAAAAACATTAGTATCAGACTATAGAAACTTTACATCAAACAAGGAAGTTCATCTAAAGTAAATCCTTTTTAAAAAATGGCTATGAAGCAATACTGTTCTAAATGGGTCATCATTTAATTTGTAGATATTTATGTATTTTGAAGAGCAAATGGACTTTCTATTCCAAAATAGCTCAATTATGTTTTGATTGCAACATGAAATTTTCCAAGGTTCTTGGATCTCAAATACTGTAATCATTATACATAAATTGATAATTGCTTTACAAAAAAAAAAATTGTTGCTGTGGTGATGGTGTAGTGCGGGCATACGTGGTGTTTTCTGTCATCCTTGAGATTTCACACTGTGATCAGCATTATTGATTTTGGAAAATACATTGTTTGCCTCTGCATGATTTTAGGTATTTGCATCTTCCAGGTAAAAAAGAGGAGAAGAGGGATTTGTGCCTGTACGTCTGGCAGGGCCTTGCCCAGGCCAGGGCTTGCAACAGTTTACTCATCTCCGTGACCTTTAGCAGATGGTTTTGCTATGAGCGCTTGGCTTCATTGGCTTCCTGAGCAAAGGCCTCAGAGATGAAAAAACAGTCAGCCCATTTATCCATAATTTCCCCAAGGAATACATTCTTTTAAATAAAGTGCACTCTGAGTGACCCATTTACACTCTCATTCCATTACATGTCTCACAATCCCATGGCGTAGTAAGCAGTTCTAGGTATACGTTGAGCCCTGTGAAAGAGTTGTACTTCACTTTAATGGAGACATATTTCTCAGGTCCTTTGTATTCATTACCATTTTCCCCCAAGTAAACTATATCCAGGAGTATACACACTGTGGCCCTGATTTGTGACTCTTCTCAAAATATCATTTTGTATTTTACACTGAAAGAGAAAGATGAATGTGTTGGTTTTTAGGAGCCAGAACAAATTGGTTTTAATAGAGGGAACAGATGGACTGCTTAAAGTACCAAATCTTTGGGGCTACTATAACACTAAATGTAATGAACATAGGCAGAACCAGGTAACTCTTAATGTGCAGTAGTCCTGTTCTGCTTTCCATGGTTTCCCTGACCTGAGATCAACTAGAGTTTTAAAAAGATTAAATGGAAAGTTCCAGAAATAAACAGCCATCAGCTTTACATTGAGTACCATTCTGAGGAGCATGATGAAATCTCACACTGTGCAGCCCCGTTCCAACTGGGATGTGAATCCTGGTATAGTCACACTATGTAAGCTACCTGCCTACTAGTCATTAGTAGGCGTCTCAGTTATCAGATGACTATCATGGTATTACAGTACTTGTGTTCAAATAACTCTTATTTTACTTAATAATAACCTAAAGCCATTCATATAACTTTTACTACATTATCTTGTTATAATGGTTCTACTTTATTAGTTATTGTTTTTTATCTCTTACTGTTCCTAATATATACATTAAATGTTATCATAGATCTATATATATAGGAAAAAACATAATACATTAAGTCCTCACTTAAAGTCATCAATAGGTTCTATAACTTTTAAGCAAAAGGATATATAACAAAACCA
>PVKE010049725.1:0-11171 GCA_004027555.1 Craseonycteris thonglongyai | reverse complement strand
AGAGAGAGAGAGAGAGAGAGAGAGACAGAGACAGAGACAGAGAGAGAACTGAACTGGGGGAGCTCCCAGTTCAGCATGTGGTTCCGCATGGGCCAGGGCCAGGATTTGATCCCCAGTCTCCGGCGCTGCAAAGTGAGCGCTTAACCCACTGAGCCATCCCGCTTCCCTCAACAATGTTTTATGAAGCACATTTGTGTAAATTGCTACCGTCAACATAGCACACTACAGATTGGATGTTTCACCAAATAAAGAAACAAAGTCTATAATTTTGTCTTGAACACCAGTTTGGCAAAAAGTACTCATAACAACCAGAAAAAGTCTGATGACATTTTTGTTTGATGCATGTAAACTGACTGTAATGCTTTTTGTTTTATTCAAATCCTCTAGTACTTTGCCCAATATGTATGGTGATAAAACGTTGGTAATTATGGTTTCTGATTTGATGCATGCTGAAGAAAATTTTGGTTCATAAATTTTCTTTATCAATGTTGACAAGCAATCATTTGCGCGAAAACTTTGGCCGTGACACACATTAGAATAGGCAAAAAGAGCTTCACTTGCTGCAATTTTATCACTTTCACTATCGTCACCACATCTCATAAATGCATTGATGTTTTTAACTGAAGCCAGTCTTTTTAACATCCTTATGTTTCTTGCTACGTAGATGTTGGTTGGTGTCACTTCTACCTCTATGAACAATGAAAAAATGAACATTACAATGTTGGCATACTATTCTTGTTACATCACTACACAGTTTGTCTGGTTTAATAAACTTGAATTACTTTTGGAGGTTATTGTTGAAACTGCAGTTTCGCCTTTTTGTTTTTGGTGTTTTAAGGATGGACTTTAAGCTTTAAAAAATAAGAATTAAAAATAGGATGCTTGTTTAAACCACCCACAATGAATAACAAGGCCACCAGTTAGCATATAGGCAAAACAAAAACTGTTACAGTAGAACAGACACCCTTGCATCTGAGTGAGGCCACTGTCACCGACATGAGCATCCCCACACCCCACTACAGTGCATTTGCTTTATTGAGTCAGAAGCACATGGATTTCTAGTAGGTTCAGTGGTGGAGGATCAGTTTGCCAACTGCCAACACTAAGGAAACAACAGTATGAGTAGGATATGGGACTCTGATCACAGTAAGCAGCAAGAATGTGTTTGCTTCATCACAATGTTCTCTCTCTGGGCAAGATGCCTGGCCTTCCACTATATAAAGAAAACTGCACTAAGGTCAAATATTAAAAAAATGAAACAATCCATAGCTGAAAAAATAATCATAAAACCACAATGTAACAAAACAACTGCAGCTCCTTTTGTGTTCTCTCAGGCTATAAGAAACCTAAAAAACAACCTAAACTCACTGCAAAAGAACATGAAAAGAGGCACAAATGAATAACACATTTATTTCATATAAAACACACACACACAAACTCATAAATAATACAGATATCAATAAAGTACTTATAAAACATATAAGCAGTAAAGCAAGCTGTATGGCCTACTACACTGAACACTCAAATGTAGGACTGCAGTGACCAGATTGCAAAAATTCATAAACACACAACAAAAAGGGAAAAAATAAATGGACATCCCAATTGCTATCATAACCTGGTACTTGCTAATGTCCCACTGGAGAGTTCCACTATAATATAAAATTAGTTAACAGCCCTTTGAACTGAACTATGAGTCTGAAAAGTCTGAAGCAAACTGAGTGTAGCACAGAAAGAATCTCTATGGGCAGAATGATGGCAGAAATAACAGTAAGACTCAGTCACTGCATCCCACTCTCCTAACCTGATGGAAGCAACACAGCCCAGTGAGCCCAATCAGTTGTTCATGTGCATCGACTCCCTCTTGGTTCCCACGCATTGAATGGGACTTAGCGACCATGTCTTGAATTTCTCGCCACTGCAGACAAGCAAGGGGGTAGCATCTGATTGTCACTAGCTCACAAAACCTGGTTCTGACTAAAGTAAACAGAACTTCTTTCATCACACTAGTAGTTTTACTGTACACATTGATTATCACAGAACCTCATGATAAATAAACCACCCTGTGTTCAGTTTTTTACAAAAAATTTTTTTAAATGGGACAAAATTGACATTTGTATTAAAATGATGAGGCAGTTGGGAAATATGAAATAAAATGGTACTGTCCTATGTAAAATGGTATGTATAGTTAAGCCTTAGTCTTTACCCTGTGGTAGGCCCTGAAGGGTTAAAGCAACCTCTTAGAATATTTCCTTCTCCAGATCACTGGGTCTCATGAGTTGTGGCTCCAATACACCCAAGTGGAAAATTATACAAATGATTATATTTGTGTTACAGTATTCTTTTTGCTTTTGAATATGGAGCTGCCTTATGAGCTGCAAAAAAGCTACACTGGAAGGATCATTGGGAATGGTAATTGTGGGATGCTGAGAGTTCTAGAAACTTTATTTTCTTTTCTGCCCTTGGATCTGACTTCTTTCCTCCTTTCCATCTTTTGTTGGAAACATCATCTCTCAGCAGCCCAAAATGAGTTGCACTTCATCTCTACAACTATGAATGTTCCTGTAAAGCTTCCTGTTTTTAAGATGTAGGGTAAGCAGATGCAAAAGTGTACATGGGAATTGTGATGACTGTAATAATACTCTTCATCTTTAGAATAAAAAGCACCAGACAACCTAGCAGGCAAATAAACCCTTCAGTTATCTGTAGAGGTCAGGCTGCTATTACTAGACATATTCAAGTTAGGTCTATCTAAGCAAAAGGAAACTGAGTGTTAAAGTTATGAAGCTTCTGGCATGTATTCAATAAATACAATAGATCTTGAACAATGTGGGCGCCAACCCACTACACAGTCAAAAATCCAAGGATGACTTTTGACTTCCCCAAAACTTTAACTGCTAATAGCTTACTGTTGGGGAAGCTGGATGGTTCAGTGGGTTAAGTACTCACTTTGCAGCCCCAGGGACCGAGGATCAAATCCCGGCTCTGGCCCATGTGAACCCATATACTGAACTGGGGTGTGCTTCCCATGAGGGAGGCACCCAGTTTGGTTCTCAGCCCCTGGCTTGAGGGGGGCGTGACTCCTATGCAGGAGGTCTCCAGCCCAGTTCCCACCCTGCACAGCCCCCGCCCACCTGTGTAGAACAAAACCGTGTTGAAAACTGGTGACACACAATTATGGAGATTGCTCTGGGCCCTCCCTCTTCTCTCTGTCTCTATCTCGGTCTCTCTCTGTCAAAAACAATAAAATAAATCTTAAAAAAAAATAGCTTGCTGTTGACTGGAAGCCTTACTGATAACATAAAAAGTCAAATAACAGATATTTTATATGTTATATGCTGTATTCTTATAATACAGTAAGCTAGAGAAAATAAAATGTTAAGAAAGTCATGGAGATGCCAGGATAGCTTAGCGGTTGAGCACTTGCCTTGCAGTCATGAGTCTAGGGTTTGATTCTTGGCTCCAGTCCATACAGTCCCATATGTTGAACTGTGGTGCAACTGGTAACCTGGTAACCAATGGGATGGCTCGGCAGCCAGGTTCTTGCCTCCCCTGTGGGAGGCCCCAGTTCAGTTTCCATCCTATGCAGGTCCACATCCACCTATGTGGTGTGAAGCCAGTCACAACTAAGGATCTATAACTTGGAGACTGCTCTGGGCCCTCCCTTCTTCTCTCTTTCTCTTTCTCTTTCTCTCACCTTCTCTCAAAACAATAAAATAAATCTTAAAAAAAAGAAAGAGTCATAAGGTTAGCTTAAAGGAATACTACCTCATACCTGTTAGAATGGCTATTATTAATAAGACAAGAAATAACTGTTGGAAAAGGTGTGGAGGAAAAGAAACCCTCATACACTGCTGATAGGAATGTAAATTGGTACAGCCACTACTGAAAACAGAATGGAGGTTCCTGAAACAATTAAGAATAGAATTACCAGGGACGCCGGGATAGCTCAGGGGGTTTAGAGCTTGCCTCACAACTGTGAGGTCTGGAGATCGAATCCTGGTCCTGGCCTGTGCAAAACTATGTGCTGACCTGTGGTGCAACTGGTAACCGCTGGGATGGTGCAAAGACTCTCGATTTCCATGTGGGAGGCCTCCAGTTTCATTCTCACCCCATGCAGCCCCACATCCACCTGTGTGGAACGAAACTATAGTACAACTCATGATGTACAACTATGTGACTCTCTTTGGATCTCTCTGTCTCTGTTCCTCTCTGTGTCTGTCAAAAACAATTAAATCTTAAAACATTTTTTAAAAATCATAAGGAAGATAAAATATATTTATAGTACATTATGTATTTATTGAAAAAAACCTTCATAAAATCTGTGGACCTGTGTGGTTCAAAACTGTGTTGTTCAAGGGTCGAATGTACATAGTAATTCTTTTTCTCCCCTTTACCTTCAGAGCATTCTTATTTATTCAATGTAAATCATATTTACAAGGCAGATTTTGTGTTATTGTCTTGTTGATTATTTTGTTTTTCAGTATCTGGAGTATAATTGAGATAAAATGTGGTCACTGAATAAAAGGCATGAGAGTTGTATTTTCCCTTCAATAAGTGGTCCTTTGATCTACTTAAATCAATAATAGACTGAGCACATTACCATTTTATCTATTTTTTAATACCTTAAATCAGTGTGAAACTTAAAAAAAACTGTGAAACTATATTTGTATGTTTGTATGTATTTGAAATAGTATGAATTTGACATGGTGGCATTTCTTTAGAATTCTGACGTGAGGGAAATTGTGTTTAATTGATGTGATAGAAACAAAGAAAAGAAACATAAAATTTAATACCTAAATAAAAAGAATTTGCTTCTCTTTAAAGTAGGAAGACTGGAAGTTATATCAACAGTTGTATTTTTCAGCTCCTTTTTTTCTCTTTTCCCCTCTCTGATTCCAATCTAATTTATTTTTGCATTAAATAATTGAGCTCCTCTTCCTTTGTCATGGGCTGTATTTGGGGAGATGAAGACAAACTGCTTAGACCTTGAAAAACACATGGGCTCCTCGGGAAATGGCATCTGTGAGGACTCAGCGCTCCCTCCACATTCTATAGGGAAAAAACAGAGCCAGGTGCATTTCTTCCCAAATCAAATTAGCTGCAAGATGCCACATCCAATTGTGGCAAATTGATGTGAGAGTTTGTGATGTCTGCAGTAGCTCTCCCAGCAAAGGTCACCACGAAAAGACACAGACACCAGGAGGGGGTGTAACAACTGGTACTGAAGCTGCTCTCACAATAGCAGGGAAGATGTAAAAGGCCATCAGCTTTTTGAAAATTGCAGAAGAATCCAGTTGTAAGTAAGAATTCTAATTGGATTTACTGTGCCATCATTTACCTTTTTAAGGAAGTTAACATAACATTATGTTTAATTGAAAAGAAAATGGGTAGTTAACTATTCAGGAGAGTCACTCCAGTCACCCATGGAAGCCACAGTCTAATCAGGCACAAAATATAGGCTGCCCTAATCACATCGCCAGACAGTTTTCTCATATCTTAAATAAAATTTGCTTGTTTATCACTGAAAATTAACTAAAAATGTTGATGTGACAAATTTGCCCATCTTGATAGTTGTTTTTAAAGGTCTCCCCTGACATTAACAAGTTTTCATCATGCTTTATGACATTTAATTAGTCATATATTATTTAATTAGCGTGGTAAGACATCTAAAGCAATCCAAATGTTTTCTGAAATGCCCGAACAGGAGGCGGCAGGCAGTTCTACGCCTTGTGAGAGACCAGGCACATATCTACTCAGACCACTTACCCAGACAGTTCACTGGGAAATGGGAATTTCTTATGCTTTCAACAGATTATTTCGGGGCCCTCGTCACAAACTGTCTAGAAAGTGCATGTACATTTCCAAGCCATTATAACCCAGGGCGTGTCTCTGATAGAAGCTATCAGCTTTACCTAGCAGTCTCATTCTATAACTATATTTATTAAATAATGAGCAGATAAATAAGTTCGTTGTCTTGGAGGAGATCGTTTTACATGACTCTTTTCTTCTCACAACTTTCTTTTTGAATTCTCATGTACTTTCTTTTCACAACTACTGCTGATATTTAGGGTATCTGGACTGCTACTAATGCAAGTCTGAAATACAGTAGAGAACATTGATTGAGCACTTGTTATATGCCAGGCATCATGCCAAGCATTCTCATGCATTTCGTCTCTCCCCAGACACTAGGAGGTAGGAACCATTATCATTTCCATTTTTTTAGATGATGAAACCAAAGCTTAGAGATGATTACTTCTAGCTGGCAAAAAACTGACGAAATTCAGGGTCAAACTCACAGCTTCTTGGGGCAGGTTAGGGCTCCTGCATAAAATCACCCACTCCCCAGAGGGCAGAGTTATGCTTATAGGGCAACTCCTTAGACTTGTTCACGCTCAGCCTGCTCTACTCCAAATTTCAAGCATGAACACCTACTCAGCGCACATCTCAGCCGAACTCCATGGTCATTAGTCCCACCCTTTTAGTGGCAGCTCCTACTCTTAAAAAAAGAAAAGTACACACACACACACACACACACACACACACACGTATATTTAAGCAATTCAAAACACTATGAAATATTTATAATAAAAAGTACCAAGGAAAACACAATGGAAATTTTATTTCGAAATCTAAATTTTGTCCCTTTCATGTTCCTTTCAGTACACTCTGATAACAAAACTTGGCCTTCCCTAGTTTACCTAGTAAAATGCCATTTATTTATTTATTTACTTACTGACTGACTTATTTATATATTTTTATAAATATGTATATATATATATACACACACATATATATATATATACATATACATATTATTAGTCCAGAGTAAATGTCAGCTTTATTAAGAATATTCAAGTGCAAAAAAATAAAAATCATATACTATGAATATTAAGAAAAAGCTAATTGTTCTGAGACTACCACTAAGGCACTGAATTCAAATATCCCTGGAGATAAGAATTCTCTAAATTTTTATGTCTTTAATATCTAGATACTTAGTGGTTTTCTTAAGAAATATTTTTAATAAGATGATTCAATTTTATTATTTTTTCCCTGGAAGACAAAGTTTTAAGCAACAAGTATGTAATACACCCTAATGAAAACACTGTGGTAACACCAGATTCAAAGGTATTTATCACTAGAGAAACAGTTTATATACCTGGGTATTTTTACCTTTAAACATACAGTGACCCCTCGTTTTTTTCGCGGTTAATGGGGACCAGAACCTTCCGCGAAAGCTGAAAAACCGCGAAGTAGGATTTGCCCCTAGGAATTTTCTCATTGGTCGATGTCGCACCGGAAACCAATCACGCGCCTTTATGAGAGCCCGTGGTATGGACTCTGAGTCAACTCATCTCTTTGTTTGACATGCAGGGATCCTTCTCTCTCGCTCATCAACATGAAACAATGCTCCTTTCCGCCATGTGGCTGCCGACATGGTTGTATTTTTTCATTTTTATTTTTTGATGAATATTTTGGGGAAACCCGCGAAGCACTGAAGCCGCAAAACATGAAGCGCGAAGTGGCGAGGGAACATTGTATTTTGTTTCCTCATAATAACACATCAACCACCATAAGGCACACTGAAGCATGGGAGGCCATCATGTTATATAAAATTTCATACAAAAGCTGAGGATCATGTTACCAATACGATAATTACATTGAACTTTTAAAAATTCTATAAAATACTGAAAGGCCAGTTGCAGGTACATAATACATTTTAAAACATATTTCCCAGGGAGCTGGCTGGTAACCAACAGGATGGCAGCAAAGTTTCTGTCCTGTGTGGCCCATATCCACCTGTGTAGAATAAAACTATGCCACAACTAATGATGTGCAACTATGGAGACTGCTCTGGGCCCTCTTCCCACTTCTGTCTGTCCCAATCTGTCTCTCTCTGTCTCACCTTCTCTCAAAAAATAAAATGAATCTTTTAAAAAAACATACTCCCCAAATTTTACTTTTTACTGTATACCCAAATAAGGTTCATCTTGGAATATGAATGCAGTCAGATAGCCATAATATGAATGAATTCAGTATTCGCAATGGAACTGACACTGCTCTGTGGATGGTACTCCACAAAGTGTCAATAGTGGGCAGCAGGAGAAACAATCTAGATTCATCACAAACCAGCAACTTAAAAACTTGCAACAATAGTGATTATGTGCTATCATCCTCTCTGGCTTAGTACTAACCGTACACTGATAAGTATTTTTCCATAAATGGCAGTAACTGTGGCCATTTACCAAATATGGAATAAGTGATACAGCTAGTAAAAACAGCAAGAAAA
The DNA here is from genome assembly GCA_004027555.1 of Craseonycteris thonglongyai. NCBI lineage: Eukaryota > Metazoa > Chordata > Mammalia > Chiroptera > Craseonycteridae > Craseonycteris > Craseonycteris thonglongyai. Next base: position 2,884 of record PVKE010049725.1, on the reverse strand, counting down.
TCACAGCATAATTTGAACACTTTAATAACTTTTTTAGATTTATTTTATTGTTTTTGACAGAGACTGAGAGAGACAGAGAAAATGGGGAGGGCCCAGAGCAGTCTCCATAGTTGTGTGTCACCAGATTTCAACATAGTTTTGTTCCACGCAGGTGGGTGGGGGCTGCTCAGGGCAGGAACTGGGCTCTGGGTCTCCCGCATGGCAGGCACACCCCCTTGATCCAGGGGCTGAATGTGGTGGGGCAAGAACCAAACTGGGGGCCTCCTGCATGGAAAGCACACCTCAGTTCAGCATATGGGTCTACACAGGCTGGGGCTGAGATTCGATCCTTGGTCCCTGGGGCTGCAAAGTGAGTACTTAACCCACTGAGCCATCCTGGCTTCCCCTACTTTCATAATTTTTGCTTGTGATGACTGTCTCAGATCTGGAAGCTTTGCTTCATATAAAATTGGAGTTCTTAGAGTCCTTGCCCCTCTTCAATCAGGTTGCTGCCCATTGCCATAAAGGTCTGGTTCTGGTATATCTTGGAGGTAGTGAAAGAGATTATTTCTTCTTTTAAAAGTCTTCTCTTTTCTTCCATTTTTATTCTCTCTTCTTGGTGAACTTTTCTTTACTGTTAAATATATTGGGGTGACATTGGCTGGTAACAAATACATAGGTTCCAGGTGTATAATTCTACATTACATGGTCTATGCATTGCATTATGTGCTCACCACCCATTGTTTGGTGAACTTTTTAAGGTGCTCAAATTTGGGTTGTAGCTCTCCCTTGGTTTCTTTCAGTATGGTTTCTTTCTCCCTTACTCACTCCACAAACATCTGCTTCATTTCTTCTTTCTTCCTCTGATGTTCACCATAGGTTGGCTGCATAGATCTCTTGAAGACTGAAGGACTTGTTCTCTAGGCCCACATCAGTAAAGCCCATTTTCTCCAGTTTCAGTGCCTATAAAGTTCACAAGGCCTAGTGTAAGTGAGTCCTTGCAGATCCTCTATATTTGTATAAGTGAGCATTTCCCAGACACTTATAGTCATGGTGATTTTCATTTTCCATTTGTATAATACCCCAGTGGTACTGGCAAGCTTTGACCTTCTTAGTTCTAACTTCTACCTCATCCATACTTCCCACAGCAGCAAATGGCAAGTGTCCGTTCATTGAAACATTGATTTTAGCAGTAGTTTCATCACCTGTTGGGAACAGGTATATCTGGATGCCATTGCTGACCAATTCATTCATGGCTTGATCTTCCACTTCTATAATTCAGTTTTAGAAATTACATCTGCTTTGGCAATCGCTGGTATAATGTTTACCTTAATGTCAAGACTCTTCATGGTCAAAAAGTCAAGGGTCTTCAGAGAGTGGCCTATTGGTGTGATGCAGTTGAGGCATACATAGATAAGAGAATTGTAGTAAAGGGAAAATGCTTAGTCTTCAGGTCTTCTTAGAGATAGGCCTATAAAGTTAACTATTGATTTGGTAGCTCTCATCTTTGTTTATTTGGTCACAATGATCAATTTCAATTGAACATTACTTTCTTGGAGTTCATATGTCTGAGCTTTAAATCTACATGGGTAAAAATGTGAGGCTTCATGGTCTTCAAAATTAGTATTAGACAATGTATTAATCATTGTTGATTTTCCAATTCCAGTCTTCCCAACACAGAGAACATTAAAACAGAAAACTTGCTGAATGAATCAATTGACTTATTGGTAGGAAAAATTCTCAAAACCAACACGGCCAGACATAGTTAAAGAAGAAATATTTCCTTCCTTCCCTTCCTTCCTTCCTTCCTTCCTTCCTTCCTTCCTTCTTTTCTTCTTTCCTTTTGCCTCTGTTCATCATCAGATACTTGGGAGAACATAAAAGCTTTTGTTGCCATTTGAGACTGAAAGAGCAAGTAGGGCACCACCTCAGATGTCAGGGTTCAGGGTGGGATCTGGGCCAAGCAGGCTGAGGTTCTGCAAACTGCAGTCCCACCCACGAGGAAGCTAAAGGGACTTAATGCAACAGGACACTTCCACTGGAGGTCTGGGAAACCAGAAGGTCCCAGGCTGCTGGCCTCAGTGAGCTGAGGATGCAGTACAAGCCTCTTACAGGGGCGCCCCTCTGCTTTTTATAGGACAAGTTAATGCAGGGGGAGGGTGCCTGGTGGAGACAGGAGACATTGAGATTTCATTTTTAAATGCCATTGTAAGTCTGAACGTGTCTCCAAATTTATGAATTTTTTTCTCTGTACAAACATAAGTTAGTTCAACTTTATAAAATTCCAGTAAGAAAAAGTATTATTAATACCTTTGTTTGGTGTGAGGGAGTCAACTAAGATGTTCCCTGAAGGAAGGGGCAGTGATAGGAGGGAATCAAAGATCTACTTTCTGCCTTCACCTTGACCATACACAATCTCAGGGGAGATATTTATTCTCAAAGTTTTTTTGTTTTTTTTTTAAATATTATTATATTTTATTGTTAAATTTAATGGGGTGACATTGGTTGGTAACAATCAGACAGTTTTCCAATGGACAACTCCACATCACATCACCCATGCATCCCATTATGTGCCCAGCTCCCAGAATCAGGTCCCCCTCCAACCCGATATATCTGGTGCCCACTCCACCCTCCCCACACAACTCTCCCTCCACCCTCCCTACTCCTCTCCAGGTAAACACCAAACCATTGAGTGTGTCCATAATGCTGGTGCCCTCTCCCACCTCCCCTCCCTCTCTCCCTCCCCCCTCCTCCCCTTCCCTCAGGCAATCACCAAGTTATTGGGTGTGTCCATAGGTCTCTGTGTCTTTATAACTTTCAGTTTTATATTCCACCTATAAGCGAGGTCATATTTTTCCAGATTCTTTTATTCTGACTTATTTGGCTTAATAAGATGGTCTCTAGG
>PVKE010049724.1:0-11172 GCA_004027555.1 Craseonycteris thonglongyai | reverse complement strand
TGTCTATCTTTGAAAGGTGTGACCCTTTAATAGGTTGGACAGATGTCTATCCGTGGTTTACAGAATCAGTCTTATGCATTCTTTTAAAGCCATACCTCATAACTACCTGTTGCCAGGGTGAGGACCTGGTATCTATATTTAATCAAGGCCTCTGCTGTATTTATCCAGCTGCATTTGAAAACAAAGGAAACTACATGCAAGGGTGAGGTCAGTCAGCAGGCCTAGGCCTCCCACGGCGCCAGGGTTTATATATCTGCCCTGAAAGCACAGTGGGGAGACGTGGGCCTCATTCCCATTAGTGTTAATGGGGCCAATTTTATGAATCCTCCACATATCAATGCGTCTTCTCTTATGTTTTGATATCTTAATGCATGAAATTACATCTCTAGGGAAAGGCTTGCCACCTCTTAAGTGCTCCCAATTCCCATTAATGATAATGGAACAGAAGCACACCCCCCCACCCCACCCCCCACTGCTCAGAAAACTGGGCAAAATACAGGAGGCGATTAGGTTTCAGGAGTGTCACAGGAGACTTGCAGAACTACAGGGACAGTCTAAAATGATTCCTTTCTTGGCTTATTTAAGCAGTTTCCTTATATATATATATATATATTCATTTTCCTCAGGACCATCAACAGATAATTGGCCACATCCTCCTCTCTAGGAGGAGGAAGCTGATGCCCATACATGCTTGAGAACACCCTTTGAAACATGACAGTCGTACCATTTTAAACGGGACAGAATGCAATGGTACTGTCCCATTTCAAGCAGTGTGTATGTTCAGCCTAGTCTCACTGGGCTAAATTCAAGGGGTTGGCAGGCAGAGTAGATGTACTGTTTGAAGTGGGACAGTACCATTGTTTTCTGTTCTATTTAAAACAGGACATCTGGTCAGCCTAACGTGGGGTGTCCTTATGAAAGAAGGGAGTGGAGAGGGTGCTGGAAGTGCGTTGGCAAAAGGAAGGTGAAGAAAAAGATAGTGTGTTGGGGGGGAGGGCTTCCTGCCTTCTTCTCGGGCATGGAAACTGCTGGCACAGACTGTAAGAGCTGCCCTGTGCTGGAGAAGTACAGTGTGAGATAAGAGACTGCCCACCATCCCCCCTGAGATGTAATCTATGTTTTATGAAAAACGAAGTAAACAATTCTGGCCATACCCTACCATTTTCTCTTTGTAGGGCACTGATATAGGTTCTCACAGGGCCTGAGGTTACTAAGGAGATACAATTATATAACTTAGAGATAAAGCTATGTGATCAGAATACAAATTAACGTGAAAACTGGCAAACCCCCATTTACTCCCTCAGCAAATTAGGCTGATTTTTCTCCTTTTTAAAAATTTAAAAAATTCATTTGTATTTTTATTAATTGTTAAGTTTAATGGGGTGATATTGTTTGGTAAAAATTACATAGGATCTAGGTGTATAATTCTATATTACATTGTCTATGTATTGCATTGTGTGCTTACCACCCAGAGTCAGTTCTCTTTCCATCACCGTATATTTGATGCCCCCCCTACCCCTTATCCCCCTACCCCCTTAGCCTCAGGTAACCACTGAACTGTTGACTGTGTCCATGAGTTTTTGTTTCTTTGTTGCTTTTAGTTTTATTTCCATCTATAAATCAAGTCATATGGTTCTTGATTATTTCAATCTGACTTATTTCGCTTAACATGATGATCTCAAGATCTATCCATTTGTCCCAAATGGCAGTATTTCATCTTTTCTTATTGCTGAGTAGTATTCCATTGTGTAAATGTACCACATCTTCTTTATCCAGTCATCTATCAAAGGACACTTTGGTTGTTTCCATGACTTGGCCACAGTGAACAGTGTTGTGATAAACACGAGGATACATCTGATGTTTCTCCTTTTGAACTATAACTATGTCTTTTTAAATTTTTTAATTTTATTGTTTAATAGAAAGAGAGAGGGAGGGAGGGAAACAGAGAGAGGGAGAGCGAGAGAGAAGGGGAAAGTCCCAGAGCAGTCTTCATAGTTGCATAGTTGTACATCAATAGTTGTGACACGGTTTTATTCCACATAGGTCGATGTGGGGGTTGCATGGGGTGGGAACCAAACTGAGGGCCTCCTGCATGGAAGGTGAGAACCTACACCAGCAGTTACAGTTCAGAGTATAGGTTTGTACTGGCTGGGGCCAGGATTCGATCCCCAGACTTTGTGGTTGAATGGCAAGCTCTCAACCAATTGAGCTATCCCAGCATCCCCTAGAAGTGTCTTTTTGTGACTTCTTGCAGTTTAAGGAAATGGGTTGACTAGAATCAGCCACACCTGTAAGTAGTATAATATTGTCACCTGCTGGTGGGATTGGAAAGGTGCTGGAAGGGACCTTTAGGTAGCTTCAATCTAGAGACCACAGTGTCTGAAATTCTATCAGAGTATACCTTTGGCACAAACTCTCACTTGTTTTATTTGTTTGTTGGTTTGCATGTTTGTTTGTTTTAAGTGTAGAGCAAAACAGTACTTTTATACATAATATATTCTGTGGTTAACACCCATGAAGGAATAATTTCAGTGAGCACCTATACATGATTCACAGAGGGCCAAGGAGACTCAAGGGAAAGGAGAAAGTAAAGGAAAGAAGCAGAGGGGAATAGGAGGAGAGACCAGGATGAGCTGTGCCTACATTATCTTTAGAGACTGTGAGGGGATAGAAAGAGTAAAAGTATTACTGAGCTGATTACATGCTATAAAAGGCATTCTTCCTGAAACATTGTTCCTTGATCTTTTTTAAGGGTGAGGGTCGCAGGCCTACTCTGAGACCCTAATGAAAGCCGTGGGACCTATTGTCAGAAACATGCACACACGCCTCCATATACAAGCTCACAGTTCAGGGAAATAGCTAAACTCTAGAAGAGTTCATGGTCAGAACTTTTATGTGATTGGGGACATTAGATCATAGAGAAGAATGATCTGGGTCTCTCATTTGTAATAATCTCTATAGAATGAGTTTTAAGTAACAATGAAGTTTAAATGGACATGTTAAGATTCATGAAAATACTAAAATACTCTGATACAAGTTACAGTGCTACTTGTTTAAAAGGATACATATTTGATGTGGGTAAGGGTGAGTTTTAAGTTGACAGACCTATATACTCACACAGAATGATTTGGGGATGTATTTGAAACATTTTTTCTACCTCTCTCTCTCTCTCTCTCTCTCTCACACACACACACACACACACACACACACACACACACACACACTCAACCCTCCTTCTTCTGTGAATGTTATATCAGAATAATTTAAGCTGGAAAGAAGCGGATCTTTACTAATATTTCATTATTGAAACATCAACTATTCCTCCATGCTTGCCTTCCTCTCAAATGGTCTGATTTCCTGAAAGAAGAGTCCCATGCTGAAATAGTTCCCTCCGCCCTCGTCCCATGCTTGTTCCCAATCTTTTCACTAACGAATGGCAGGCCTCACTATTATACCTGTGGGGGCAGAAGGAGTAGATTTTTGCACTTTTAAAGCCTTGAGAAGACTAAAACACAACTATTAAATCCTTCATTTTGTGTCCCCTCAGAAATATGCAAAATCTCTGCCATGTGAGACGAAAGTGGTTACGGTACTTGTAATGGTGTGTTAACTGTCACATACGGGAAGGGAGTTCTAAAGTGAGCAAATGTTGATTCCTTAATCAAACACATACATTCCTGAGTGTGCCAGGCACAGGTGACTGTGACCTCAGTTACTACAGTAAAAACTTGTCTTGTTTTAGCTCCATATTTCCTATGGAGGGGATAAAAAAGAGCTATTTCTCGATTAAAATGGGAAGATCAGACAGAATAGTGTCTTAGCTGCTTTGTTTGTTTATTTATTTCATTTTGCATGTCATGATTGGAGTCTAGATCAAGGCAAATCCCATATTATAGTCTATTAGTTCTCAAACCAGATAAGTTCTTCTCTTGCAAGTCAGAGCATGGTTACTAGTGACACCCACAGATCTACTTTAAAGTCCTCTACATTTTAGTCCCATCATTTCAGCCTGACTACTTGTTCTAAATGACAAGGCAAGGTACACTGAGGTAAGGACCCTGTCCACAAGTTCATAACTAATTAATTGTGCTAACAAATGATTGTTTCTGATTGTTTACTTTGTAAATGGTGCTACAGAGCTCTTGCTATTCCTGTGGCTATAAAAGGTGGAAAGAAGGGCCCTGATTACACCCAATTCATGAAAGAATTTGTCACAACTGAATTCTTTGTAAAAGTTTCCCAATTCAACATGGACTCTTTACCAAGGGTACTTACTCTTGTGACCCTGAGAGATAGGGACTTCCTCCTGGAGCTTCTACCTGGTTACATGATATGGATCCTCCTCATTCATCTTCTTTTCCATGTTACTCTCAAGTGCTGGTTGCTAAACATAAACACTAGCCAGTGTTAACAGGAATTTTTATATGCAACTGGAAAATGGGCTGATCCAGAACTCAGTGCACCCATCTCCTTACACTCCAAAACACTTTTCATAAGAAAGGTACCCATTCAGGGAGATAACTGGTTAGAAAATTAAATTTACTATGATTTCTCTGTTAGTTACAGCCTCCTTGCTTGTCTTCAGATGTACAGACGTAATAGATGATGCTTAGCAAGCTGTAGGATTTGATTAACTTGTAGCGGTGGACTATTACGTAACATCCAGAGGTGGATTATAAACAGCTAATGGTTATAGCACATTGTGCCCTGTTAGAGTCCATCAAATCTCCATCAAGCCCCACCAGTTACCTTTGCTCTTCATGAACAATGGTCAAGCATTCAGAAGAAATGGCAATCAAAGATCTATAGTTCTGTGCACCTGCAGTTACTAATTGCCAGTAGACTTGGCCTCGGAAAAGAGTCCCCAACAGATGGTGGCCAATATGAGTGAAGCTGGCAACACTAGACAAGGCTGCTGTATGTCTATGTGTGTATAATAAATTTCCTACTGTAAATCACATTGTTCTTTGATGATAAGAAGAGTATACCTTAGACCCCCTTAGGTATTTTGTGTTTATACACTAAGAGACCCCCTTAGGTATTTTGTGCTATGGGCCAGTGGTAAGGGCCAGTGGTAAGGAGTGCATGTTCAAGTGCATGTGCTTGCACTGGTTTCTTGTCAGCAACACCGTGCTCCTGATATTCTTGCTGCCATATTCTCTCGAGGAAATGTTTGGTGTTACAAGGTGGTCAGGGTCACAGAAATGTTAAACAGTCATTGTCAAGATACACACTAAACGGCACTTCAAAAAGCAAATATTAAAAAAGGTAACTTTTAAATTTATCTAATTCAGAATCAAGAATGCAGCAAAAGCCCAAAGCTGATAAGGTATCAGCTGTCTCTTGCTGTAAGTGTGATTCTGAACACAGTCCCTTCTAACTTTGTGCTTTAATTACAAAGAAGGAATTATGTTTGGATTGTGTCTAAAGAAAGAACTGTTAGGTGTTAAATGAGAGTCTGAGGGGTTCACCTATGAGTACAAACCCCAGTGGAACTTAGAGGATCGATTTATGCTGCTCAGGCCCCTCTGTCCCTTGGGCTCCAATTTGTTTAGTCGTAATTTTTCTAGATTAAGTTAAGGCTACTGTATTTTAGACCCTTGTAGATATTGGTTAGTATTTATTAGTCTGACTAGGATAGGTAATTTCAACTACTATAACAATGACTTCTGGAATTCTAGTGCCTGAACACAGCAAAGTGTGTATCTTGCTTATGCAAGGTTCACTGAGAGTCCCAGACATCATTCAGGACACCTGTCTTCCATACAATAACTCAGTGGTCCATGATGGTGGGGCGCCAACTATTAGCCGCATCATCAAGCACATGCGGACCCCTTGTTCAACAGGCAGAGGCAGGGGAGACACTGGAGAAGCATATGTTGGGCTTTGCATTGCTTTACACTCTTCTCTGTCCATTGTGCAGAATGATAATGGTCCAATACAAGTATTTGTACCCCACAGCCAGTGGGTAGGAATGTTTGGTCTTCCTGTGCTCCTAGAACTAGATTTGTGTGAGGACTAGATATCTCTGTAATGACATTTACGATCGCAGCATAACAGTTGAACTCAAATTAGAAAAACATCTAGCTTTCAGCTTTTTGTTTTTCCTGGTCACATTATGATCTTTGGTTGTGACATCGCCACAGAGAAAAATAAAAAAGGCATGCTGCATTTCCTTTTGTTCATGATAAACAGGAGGACCAATGGCTAGGGTTTCTAGGTCATGATTCATTGGTTCAGCTGGAGCTACTGCAATGCTAAATTCTTTCAGGAGACTCAGCAATGCAGCAGGCCTTCTAAAGAATCCCAAGCAGCTCCCACACTGAAGAGGAGAGAAGGGGCAGTATCATCGCAGCAAGCTTTGGTTGAAATGGAAATCTGCTGACTGAAAATAGAACTCTCATGGGGCTTGTCTTTAAAAAAGAACGACAGAGCCCAGTAGTTCTGGTTGACATATGTGCGATCATTTAAATTTTGTTTCTCTCTATACAGTTTAGTCAGAAAGTAAATGGGTTTGAAGTAGGAAGAAAAATCACACAGACCTCAGAACTTAAACTCAAAATGACGGTTTAGGAATTTCTCCCAGACCAGGGCAGCCAAAGTAGATGTCAGCATAGGCCATTCTCCTTTATCCCTCTCTTACTCCTGGAATAAAAGTTTCTAAAACTCCATTAAATGACAATCCTATAATATCCTATGCTATTATTGTCTCCTGTCTCTCCTGACTCATCTCATTATCCTTTCTGAAAATGTGTGTCTAACATTTTCTATCTTCTCTTTCTATCTCTAGGACATTCAAGGTCCTCTTTCAAAGCTCTCAACTCCCCAAGGCTTTCTCGTCATGTGTTCCATGCTGTGCAAGTATCACTGTAAAAAATGTTATGCTTTACTCTAGGAGCGCCTCTCTGCAGTTGAGAACTTAATCACACCCTAACTTGTTAATAAGTATTGCCAGTGTGTTTGTCATGTCTTCACAGAGGTCTATTAGTCCTTGACGCATCATTTCTCTTTTAGACTCAATAACACCAAGTTGATGCTGCAGGTTGGGTGCTGAATGCCTATTTGTTGGTTAATTGCTTAATAGTACCACACTTATTCGAGCTGGGGTAATGTGACATTTCTCAGGCATGTTGTACACTAGTACACTCTCTGTTCAACCCTGATGGCGTGATTTCATCCATCCCCTTCCAAATGGCTGCCAGGCTGAGTCCATATTGGAGCCTGAGGGAAAAACCTTTACCATGCTATGCTGTTCCTGCCCCTATTTGTGTTGGGACCGCACTGCATTGCTGTTTCTGAGGGTGTTAGAGAAGTCTGTAGATGAGATGACCATGCCTAATTTTCAGTGCTTCTTATAAAAACATATTGTATTTTGTAACTCTATTTCCATGCTCCTTTGTCATGTGATTCTTCCTCCCAGTAGAGTATGCAGAACATGCTTCCTGATCCCATGCACTTTGGGTTTGTATGATTTGTTTTTGATCAATGGAGCATTAGAAGATATATCATGGGAAGAGGACTTAAGCATGCTTTGTAGTCATCTTAATCGCTTTTTCTCTACTATTTGTTTTATGAAGAACTTGTATTAGGAAAGCAAATGGTGCTAACTTGATCTGAAGGTAAGCATTCAACTGAACCCACTTAAACCAGGTAAGACCAAACAAGAGTAGCCAAACCACAGTGACCTTTAGTGAATACCAAGGAAAATAAGTATTCGTTCTTGTAAGCTACTGAGACTTGGGCTATTCTTGTTACACAGCATTATCAGTTAATATCTAATGAAGGGAGATATTGGATAGTGAGTCTTCAAGGACATACAGATAGTAAAGGAATAGTTGCTGTCTTGGGGAAAGAAATAGGGAAGACACAGTAAGAAAGCAATGTGTTTGCTTGAAAGACACCATACAATAAAACAACATGGCCTTTGAGAATGACCAGGTGACATGGCTGCCCCATGGCATTGATACCTCTGTGACAATCTGCACTATTTACAGACTTTCTCTGTGCTGTCACAGTGGCAAACCATGCTGTCTTTCAGATGCAACAAATCCATTATGGTCTAAGGATAAACAGTCAGTATAATGATTAAGTGAATGAGTTTTTGATCCCAACTGTCTGGCTCATATTGTGGGCTCTGCCACTGCAGTGACTTCATCAAGTTATTTAGCCTTTCTGTATCTCAGGTGATTTATCTGGATAATGGGATAGCAACAAAGTCTGTCTCATAAAATCAGTGTGATAACTAAATGTTTTAATATGTATAACACACCTAGAATAGGACCAGGGACTTAGTAAATACTCAGTAAATGTTATCTATTGTTAAAATTATCATAATTATTATTTCATCAAAATTAAGGGCACAGAACCCCATTGAACTCTGCTGAATATCCTGTGGGCAATTCAGATGACTGTAAGACATGGCCCCTGCCTAAATGAATGTGGAATCTCAAATGGGGGTGGGGTGATACAATATAAGTACTCACTACGTGGAATAGCAGCCGGTGCTCAACAGGGCAGGAGGGCTCATGTGCATTGACCACATACTGGCTGCAAGTTCATTTAGTTCGATACTGAGGCCCGGATGGAGAATAAAACATGAGTTTGTAATAGAGATATGAACAAGGGGCTATGAGAATGTGGAAGAGAGAACCATTACACAAGTGTGGGGAAGATGGAAGACTTTCCACAGAAAAGATGAGATTCAGGTTGAATCAAAGAATGTCCTTATAGACAAAAAAGTGTCAAGGAGAAAGAAATCCTGGTTAGAAGGAAATATCCCATAGAAAATTAGGAAATGACAATTATTACAAACTAGGGAATATTATTATGAGGCATAATATTATAGTATAATAATAATCTTTGTTATCATCTTACATATTCTGTATTATAATTTCCTTTTTCTCCTCTTCCTCCTTCTAGTCCTCCTCCTCCTCCTCCTTCTTTTTTTTTTTTTACATAAATGAGGAAATTGCACCTCAGAGGGATTGAGAACTTTCTAATCTCACAACTCATCTTTGGAGTTAGGTGGGAGTTAGGGGTCTTTCTGACCCCAGAGCTCATATTCTATTCTATTTCTATCACCTTTTGTCATGGATATTAGTAGGTAGAAAGGAATACCAATTTGGGGTAATATATGGAGAGCTTTGAACATCAAATGATTGAGTTTGATCTGTATTTGGTAGTCAACTAGGGGCCCTAAAAGAGTTTTGTATGAGAGGGACACTACCCTAACTGTGCGTCTATGAAGTAACTAATTTTGTGTGTGGTGGGCCGAGTGATTGGAGAGGGAGAGTTTGAGAAGTGGGGGACCACATCAGATGTATCGGTGGTGGTCTAGGTGCTATTAACAGTTTAGTCCATGGCTGTGTGTTGGAGTCAAGGTAGAAGAAATGAACTCCATTTTGTTCAGCTAACAGGGAATAGTTTGAGGACAGTTGTATTGATATATTTGTACTGGCTTGCCTGTACATTTTTAAAACATCTTAAACATTTATTTTTATTGTTTTTGACAGAGAGAGACAAAGACAGAGAGACAGAGAGAAAGGGGGAGGTTCCAGAGCAGTCTCCATAGTTGCGTGTCATTAGTTTTGACATAGTTTTATTCCAAAGGTGGGCATGGGGCCATACAGGGCAGGAACTGGGCAAGGGGCCTCCCATGAGGGGCACACTTGGGGTGAAAGCTGAACCAGGGCCTCCCATGTGGAAAGCTTGCCCTGGTGGGAACTGAACTGGGATGTACACCCCAGTTCAGCATATGGGTTGGCACGAGCCAGAACCGGGGCCAGGACCGGGACCGGGACCGGGACTGGGACCAGGACTCAATCCTTGGACCCCAGGGCTGCAATGAGAGCACTCAACCTGCTGAGTCATCCTGGCTTCCCCAAACAGTTTAATTGTAAAAACTTTTTATTTGGAAAATTACAGAAAAGGTGCAGGAACACCTAGATTTATCTATTGGTAACAATTTGACCTATTTATTTATTTTTTCACTCTTTCTCTCTCTATATATATACATTAAATATAATCTTATGTAAATCATTAGGGAGTAGTTTGCACACAATAGTCTCTCCAACCCTAGATTTTTAACTGTACATTTCCTGAGGATAATAGTGCTCTTTAAATAACCACAGGTCACTTGTGAATTTCTGGCAACTTACAGCGTTGTTTTCCTTCTAGTATAGGATCCTGTCTAGACTCACACATTTTATTCAATTGTCATGTCTCTTTAGTTGTCTTTAATCTGGAACCACTCCTCAGCCTGTCTTTTTGGTTATGACATTGACAGTTCTGAACAGCACAACCCCTCCTTTTAATTGAATGTTAAATGTTGAATGACTGTTCTTTCTCTGATGATTTCTGAGGGCTCCTCATGACTAGACTGAGGCTATGCATTCTCAACTGGAATGCTGCACAGAGGAGGGTGCACCCTGGTTGAGACCCCACATTCGGAGGCTTATGATGTTCATCAACCCCTCAGTAGTGTTGTTGATTTTTGTCACCCTGAGTCCTAGTTCTTCCTCATCAAGGATTGTCCAACTGCTCCACAGTCTAGTCAATATTTCCATTACAGGTAATAAAATAGTTTAACAAAGACACTTAATACCATGTGCCTGTCTTGTTTCTCATAAAAATTTCTTCATAAATTTATCATCCTTTGATGATTCTTGCTTGATCCTGTCTTTGCTGTGATGGTTGTGAAGTAATGATTTTCCAACTCTAGTTCTCTGCTGCATCTACCAGCCAATAATCAGCATTCAGTTTAAGTGAGACTCTTCCTTCTCCTGTGTATTTTTTTGATTTGTCTAGCTATTTTTGGTATAGACTCATGGAGTACCATCTTTGAATATTCTGGTATTCAAATTGCCCTAGATTTGGCCAGCAAGAGCTCCTTCAGACTAAGGCCTGTGTCTTTGTGACTTAACCAAATGCTTTTATTTTCTTTTTCCTTTCTTTTTTTTTGAATGCTTTTTCAAAAACATTTTTGTTTAACAAGAAACCTGTGGACTGGGGAAACCGGGATGGCTCAGTGGGTTAAGCGCTCACTTTGCAGCCCCAGGGACTGAGGATCGAATCCTGGCCCCGGCCCGTGCGGACCCATATGCTGAGCTGGGGAGCTCCCCCAGTTCAGTTCTCTCTCTGTCTCTGTATCTCTCTCTCTCTCTCTCTCTCTCT
>PVKE010049723.1:0-11173 GCA_004027555.1 Craseonycteris thonglongyai | reverse complement strand
CTGGAGAGGCTGTGGACAAAAAGGAACCCTCATACACTGCTGATGGGAATGTAAACTGGTACAGCCACTATGGAAGGCTGTATGGAGATTCCTCAAAAAATTACGAATGGAATTACCATATGACCCAGCCATCCCTCTACTGGGCATCTACCCAAAAAACTTGAAAACCTTGATCTTTAAAGATGTTTGTACCCGCATGCTTAGTAGGTTTTCTTGAATAAACATCTCTCAAATCATTGTGCACACATAGGACAATTTTCAGAAACTTTAACTAATTATTACTTTTAAATAATTTTCTCCAGATAAATGATAGTTTCACTGGGGCAAGTTTCACTGAGTTGCTCACACTGCCACACCAGAAGTCCAGGGCAATTTTTTATTGATCTTCAAAAATTTCAATGTTTTCTGATTAGTATTGTTTATATCAAGCTTGTCTAATCTGCAGCCTATGGTCCACATGTGGCCCAGGAGAGCTTTGAATGAGGTCCAAAACAAATTTGTAAACTTACTTAAGAATTCTAAGATGTTATTGTATTTTCTTTTTAGCGCATCCGCTATCATTAGTGTTAGTGTATTTTACATGTGGCCCAAAACAATTCTTCCAATGTGGCCCAGGGAAGTGAAAAAGTTGGATATCCTGGTTTGTATATTAGAGAGCAATTGCAGGAATTATTCTAACTAGTTGTCACTTGTATAAGCTAGACCAGTGTTCCTCAATTCTTGTGGCTCATTACTCCCACAGTTGGAACTTTCACAAATATGATGATGAACAAACCTTACCCAAAAATATTCTGATTCAACTGTCTGGATAAGAGCTAAGCATTAACAATTTTTAACAATTTTCTGGGATGATTCTAATTAGAGCCAGATTTAAGAACTACGAAGTTAAGCATTTTATAGGGGTTTTATGAATCGGATTCATAGTTAAAACTATATGATTTTTATATTTTTCTTAACATTTAAAAGTGGGATTACTTTTGAGGGCATTTAGGTAGTGGGTACTTATCTGTTCTTTACACAGCTATAAATAAATAAGCATTGAAAATAAATTAGAACTTAACATTTTAAATGGTTTTGTTTGAAGACATGACTTGAACAAAATATACATTTTCTTCCTTAGGGTTTTTGGTAGAAATATTATGTAGTGATTTACACTGACATGCTATTACTTATAAACCTATTAAAAGGTCACAGTTACTGCAGGAAGTGTAATACATTGGTAGAGGTTAGTAAATTTCATGTCTGCACAATATGGCAATCACGTATCTTTCAGAAGCTTCATGATAAGTATTGTGAAAAGGAGATCTGGAAGCATATAAAAGATTTGAGGAGAAGAATACAGGGAAACTATACTACAATCCTGGTAGAATTATTCCCTGACTTCACATGCAGACCCCTTTGTTATCTCGGCAGATAGTAGCAAAGTTGATTGGACTGAGACACTTTCAATTTGGGGCTTATTATATTCAAAATTGAAAGAAAAATTAAAAACAAGATTTTTAGAAAGCTTGTTCTAATTATTATGCCATCCCTCCTTAGATGACAGACATTTTATAATTGCATTAACTGTTATTTTCTTCTTTGTGATTTTACCTAATTATATAAATGGACAGTGTTTTGTGTAAGATCATTATCATTAGTGTGACAAATTTCTTCCCACATTTCAATTTGTGAAGAACTCACTATTAAAATCTATTGTCTTTTTTATTCTCAATTCTTTTAAAAGTGTTAAGTAACACTGTGATAAGACTGCATAGAGTACCTGTTTTTTTAACCTTCAGAAAATTATTAATACCTGTAATAAATTAAAGTTTAACAGGAAACCAACATATTATGATCTGCATTGTATGAAATTACACATATAATGTTAAAGCCAAAATATTTCTTATCATCCTAATATTGTCATTCTAAAAAGGAGGTTAAAATATTTAGTATGCTAATACCTTGAGAACACATCTTCAATGGGTGTTTTTTACGTCTTCTCACAACCTAGATCATGGTAATTTGGTACAATAACTAACTTTTGTGAAATATAAACCTCATAGTAATTAAAATTATATAAAATTTAAAATTTAAATTTAAATGATATAATATATTATTTAAAAGCAAAAATAAATATAGAAAAAGAAATAAACACATCAGCCATCATTTTAGCAACTCACAAATTTCACAGTTAACATTACATTTGTAGAACCTTGAGCTGCATGTGACTTTAAGAGGTTGTCTGTATTCATTACCTGTATTCAGATTGCTAAAACATAATTACATCCTGATTTCTTACTTACTTTTACCATCACATGCAAAAATACCACAAAATTTTTTTTACATATTCTTCAGAATCTTTCTTAATATTCTCTCTGTCTTCTTCCCACCACAACTACAATAAATTCTTGATTTAGCAGAGTAATATTTGAAAAATAATAGTTTATATATTCAGTTGTTCCTTTTATACTGACTTGTTTTTTGACAAAAAATAAAGGCAATTTAATTCAGAAAGGATAGTGTTTTCAACAAATGATGCTAGAACATCCATGTGTAAAAATAAAAAGCATCTTGGTACAGACTTGATACTTCTTATAAAAATTTATTTTAAATGAATTATTGACCAAAATCTAAAGTATAACATGAGAAAACTTCTAGAAGAAAACATAGGCAAAAGTCTAGATGGCTTTAGTTTTAGTGATACATATTTAGATATAACACCAAAAATAAAAGAACCAATTTATATATCAGACTTCATTAAAATTAAAAAATTTATTTTCTGGAAAAACAGAAATGAAAGAACAAAAAGAAACACTAGTAAGTGGGAGAATATCTTTATGGGGCATATGTCTGATAAAACACTAGCATACAAAATATACAAAGAATTTTTCAAAATCAACAATAAGATATTGAACAGCCCAATTAAAAGTGAACAAAATATCTGATCAGTCACTTTACCAAAAAGACAGAGATGGCATGTAAGTATATGACAAAAGGTTTAAAATGATTCGTCATTAGAAAATTACAAATTAAAACAATAATGAGATACAACTACATATCTATTAGAGTAGCTAAAATCCAAAACATTGACAACACCAAAAGCTGATAAGGTTTCTGAACAATTCTAATTCTCACTTATTATTGGTGGGGATGCAAAATGATACAAATAATTTGGAAGGCAATTTGAAAGGTTTTCATGAAACTAAACATACTCCTAATTTATAATCTAATAATTACACGCCTTGCTATTTAGCCAAAAAAGTGAAAAATTTAGGTACACATAAATTTGTATAAGGGTGTTTTTAAATAAATAACTTTATGTATAATTGCCAAAATTTGGAGGTAAATAAGATGACCTATAATAAGTGAATGGATATAGAGACTGTAGTACCTCCATGTAATAGAATATTATTCCATAATAATAAGAGATGAGCTATACTATGAGAAGACATGTGGAAAAGTTAAATGCATATTGCTAAATGAAAGAAGCAAGTTGAAAAGGTTACATAATGTATGATTATAACTATGTGGCACTCTAGAAAAGACAAAACTATGGATACAGTGAAATAATCAGTAATGGTCAGAGGCTGAGAGGAGGGAGCAAGGGGTGGATAGGTGAAGCACAGGGGATATTTAGTCAAGGAAAACTACTCTGACACTGTAATAATGGTAGATATGTGGCATTATATACTTATCAAAGCCCACAGAATATGCAATATAAAGAATAAAACTTATTAAAAACTGTGAATTTAGTTAAAAATAATGCAACAATTTTGGTTCATCAATTGCAACAAATATATCATACTAATGTAAGATGCTAATAATAGGGAAGGGAAGCGGGGAGGCTCAGTGTGTTAAGCGCTTGCTTTGCAGCCCCAGGGACCAAGGATCGAATCCCGGCCCTGCCCGTCTGGACCCATATGCTGAACTGGGGAGTGCTCCCAGTTTGGTTCTCACTGGGGTGAGACCCTGCCCAGTTCCTGCCCTGTGCAGCCCCACACCTTCCTGTGGAATGAAACTATGTGGAAAAACCAATGATGTGCAACTATGGAGACTGTTCTGCCCTCTATCCTCTATCTCTCTGTCTCTCTCTCTCTCTCAAAAACAATAAAAATAAAATTTTAAAAATAATAGGGCAAACTATATGTGTGGCAGGTGGGAGCTGATGGTTTATATGGAAATTGTACTTTCCACTAAATTTTTTTGTAAATCTAAAGCTTTCCTAAAATTGATTAATTTTTAAAAAGGAGTTCATGATGACAATCTACTGTTTTAAAGTCAGACCCTAGTCACTTTTCTTCACAATCCTATGTGTTCTGTTTTCTGCTTCTTTTCTTCCTACATCTTCTACCACCATTCACTTCTGCCAAATGTCCTTCTTTGTGTTACTCAAATATAATAAATTATTTTTAATTCAGGAGTTTTACAATTGCTTAGCCATTGGTGATATTTTTACCATAAATATTTAGGATTCATTCATATGCCTTCTAAAAAGACTTTAATTGCCACTACATCTAAAGTTATTATTTTATATATATATATTTTATTTATTTATTTATTTTTATTTTTGACAGAGAGAGAGAGAGAGAGATACAGAGACAGAGACAGAGAGAGAACTGAACTGAGTGAGCTTCCAGCTCAGCATATGGTTCTGCATGGGCTGGGGCCGGGATTCGATCCCCGGTCTCCGGCGCTGCAAAGTGAGCACTTAACCCACTGAGCCATCCTGGCTTCCCCTAAAGTTATTTTTGTAAGACATTTAGTTTAGTAGGTGATATTTTGTGGTGTAGGTTTATTGGTTTCTTTAACTATAAGAATAAAATTGTTTAAGATCAAGTGTGTCATCTGTTCTTTCATACACTCTTACTTTATAACTGTTTCACAGTCTAAAATAATAGTAAACATGTGATAGTCACAAAATTAAATTTTGTTAAATAAATCAATAATTAACTTTTATAGGTGATGAAAATGAGAACTTATTAAAGGGTGGTCACTTGTTATTGTCTGTTTAACTGAATGTCACGGGAAGAAAACCTTATTTTCCACTGTCTCTTTGAGTAGTGGACAATTCTGTAATCGCCTGAGGAGCAATACAGCATAAGACATTCATACTATCATTGGCTTAACTTCAGGGGAAGAGAAGTAATTTTCATGATGTTTTTGTTAAATGGAATGTAATAAAAAACTCAAATAACTCACAGCCAAAATGATAGTAAAAAAATATATGGATTTGTCCTAAAAATTAACTTTAAAAAATACATGGTATATTGGTTTTTATTTATAAACTTTACAAATCAAAATAGAGTTCCCATCTGAGTACCTCTGATGCACTCATTTAAAATGTATTTTAACAGGAAAAATTAATTGAAATGCTCAGAATTTTTTGACCCGAGGATTGAATGGTATTATGCAGAGATCCTCTAACTTTTTGGCATCAGGGATGAGTTTTGTGCAAAACATTTTTTTCCCAAGGACTGGGTGGTGAGGATTGAGGCATGGTTCTGAGATGATTTGAGTACATTACATTTATCGTTCATGTTATTTTTATTATTATTACATTATATTATATAATGAAATATACAACCCACCATTGTGCAGAATCAGTGGGAGTCTTGATCTTGAATTTTGATAGGAGTCTGCAAGCATTGATTTATTGTGGTCTCTGTGCAGTCAAACCTCTCTGCTCATGTTAATTTGTATTTGCAGCTGCTCCCCAGTACTAGCATCACCGCCTCAGCTCTACCTCATATTATCAGACATTAGATTCTCATAAGGAGTATGCAGCCTAGATTCCTTGCATGCACTTGCACAATTCACAATAGGATTCATGCTCCTATGAGAATCTAGTGTCTCCACTGATCTCAAAGGATGTGGAGCAAAACATGAGAAGTGGCTATAAATAAAGGTAAAGTTTTGTTTGCTTGCCCATCATTTATGTCCTGCTGCACAGCCGGTTTCTACTGTGTATACCAGCCGGTGGCCTGAGGGTTGGGAACCCTTGGTGTAGTGCCACACACTAATCAGCAAATATTTGAGACTTCTTGTGAATAAAAGTAAAACTATTGCTATACAACACAATGAGCAATTCATTTCTTTTTCAGGTTTACGCACATTTTGGGCAATTTATTTAATGTTATAATAAGATCACTAAAGTAAAGAGAAACCATAATAGTTAGTATACAGCAAAGATTATTAGATGAATCCTTTTTTAAAAAATTTATTTTACTATTTTTGACAAAAACAGAAACAGAGAGAGACAGAGAGAAGGGGGAGGGACCAGAGCCATTTCTATAGTTGCACATCATCAGTTTTCCACATAGCTTCATTCCACACAGGTGGGCAGGAAGCCGTGCAGGGTGAGAACCAGGCCAAGTTTTCCACATGGGAAGCATGCCCTTGTGAGCTGGGGGCCAAACTGGGGGCCTCCCACATAGGACACTTGCCCCAGCAAAAACTGAACTGAGGCCACACCCCATTTCAGCATATGGGTCTGCACAAGCAGGGACCAAGATTTGATCCTCAGACCCCAGGACTGCATGGCAAGCGCTTAACCCGCTGAGCCATCCAGGCATCCCCAGATTAATCCTTAATTTAGAGAATTTTAAAACTTTTTGTATCACTTATGCTCTCCTTCAGACTAAATGCCCAGAAATTCCTCATTTAAAAGATGCAAAATTAATTAAAGCTTTGGGAGGATATTTAATTTTAAATCAATTCTTTCAAAGAAATTAAACTCTATAAATATAAAAATTTAATTGATATAACCATTTATAGTGAGATAAGATACATGGGTCAATTGACATCTTGTTGTTATTGTTGTTGTTGTTGTTGTTTTGCCATGTAATTCTATTCCCCTAAATAATTTAAGTTTATTTTATTGATATAATAAATATTTATTGATGAGATGAGTGGCCTGTCATACATAGTGGAAGAAAATTTTAGACTGTTTAAAACTTGTTATTTCTCTAAATCTTCAAAATGACATTTGAGTGTCATTGTCATTTTATTACATTGCACATCATTCTGTACTTCAATTAGATAACTGCAGATCTTAATGAGATTTTAGTAGTTAACAATAGTACTATCATAAATTTTATGAACTCTCATGGCAAAATTAAGCTCCAATACTTATACTAAATTGTAAACTTCTGGAGACAGTAAAAGGAAACAGGGGTTGGTGCCTATGGCTACCTAAATGCAAAAATTATCTGTTGTGGTTTTATGTATTCTTTCTGGATTCTTGGCTACGTTTTGCACAGTCAAGTCTCATATTAGTACTGGAGGACCTTGATGTCCAAGGATCTCCTTTCAGGCTTAGAAGGACTGAGAGTCTCTAAATAGTTTAATCTAATCTCTCTAATGTGTGTAAAAAGTCACTGAAGCCCAGAGGTTCTCTGATCAATGACAACACGGCTAAGAAATTTTGGAAATTGGCTGAGAAATGGGCCTTTCTGACTCACATTGCCAGTTTATTTGTGTTATTGTTCTCAATCAAAAGTAAGCAACCTGTGGCCATATTCTGGAAATTCACTTGCCAGAGCCCAAATGAATGAAATTTTAAGATGATAAATATAATTTCAATTCATAAGGGAGGAAAAAAAGTGTTTGTGAGACCAGTACTAGCACTGATAGCATGCCAGAATAAGAGGGATCGGCTCTGTATTGGAAGAGATGTACACGTGTGGGGGTGAGTGACACATGTCTATTTGCTTTGCCAAGCCTGCCAATACCTCCAAATTACTCTACCAATATTAACTATTTATCAAATGTCTTTTATTATGTTATAAGACACATCAGTAACAATTGACAAAATTGCTCACCCCCGCTATTAGTTTCAAAGACTTCATAAATTATTTTCTTCCTAATTTAATGCTTACTTCTACTTAATCTCATTAATCCCTCCCCAATCCCTGATCTCTGGATGTTGGAAAACCCATGACTCAATTCTTAGAATTCTTGTTACTGTCCACTTATTCTGTTGATCATATTTAGTGTGAAATTTCTGATTCCTTTTTCCTATCCAAATATGTTCCACCAGTTTATCTCAGTCAAATAAAATACTGTCTTCCTAGCTGTTTCAACCAATATCCTTGGCATGATACACAATTTTCTCTTTATCTTATATATTATAGATAGGGTGACCAGACATAATCATTTTTAATGGGACAGAAAATACCAGTACTGTTTAGTTTCAAATGGTATGTATGGTCAGCCTCCAGACACTTTGAATTTAGCCAAGTGAGACTAAGTTGACCATATGTACCATTTGAAACAGGACAGTACTGTTTTTTTTCTGTCCCACTTAAAACAGTATGTCTAGTATGCCTCATTATATCCAATCCAGTATATACACAGATGCTGAGCAACCCATTACTATCTCTACAGTTACCCAGTCCAAGCCCTCATTATCTCTTCTCTGCATTCATAGTACATCTCTCTATTTCCACACTCACTTTACTGTAAGCTGTTCTACACAATGTATCTAAGTTATTATGCCATTCCTCTGGCTAAGCCCTGCATTCATTTGTTAATTTCTTCAACAAATAGTCACTCATTCTCCAATTATTAATTGATTACTCATCAACTATTTTTATGTGGTGAATACTCTTTTAGATACCTAGTATCTATCACTGAGCAAAGCAAAAGCAACACCTGCCTCCAGATGCTTACATTCAATCAAGGAAGAAACACAATAAACAACAAATGACTTAAAACATAAATAAGATTGCCTCTTAGAAATTCTATGGTGAATAGTAAAGTAGATAAGGATAAGAAGGAATTCAGAATGTCAAGTTGTTAATGGTTGAGAAACAGACAAGATGTAACAATAAGTTAGGTGATATCAAATGTTCAGAAATAGCAGAAGTTAAACCAATGAATAAACAAAGTAATGAGTAGTAAAAGTTTATGACAGACACTGAAAAACCAGCAAACTTGGAGCACTCAAACCAAAACAGAAAGGGCTCAGGGGTATATTTTTATACAGCAGCTTATAATTATATAATAAGAGGGCAATGACTTTACTCTTCATAGCGATTCATTATAATATTAGATTTTTTTTTTTAATTATAGAGAAATGGTCAGTGGTTACTTCATAGAAACCTGGGGAAACAGTTTAAGTTTTGCTTATGATTTCTAGAGGTATAAACAAGAAATGACCCAGCTCAAATTAGTCTTGCCAAATAAGCTAAATTAAGTTGTGCTTGTATAACTAAACTGGTGTTGTGTGCTCAGAAAATTTTCAAGATTAGTCTTCTTTGGTTTTGTTTTGTTTGTTTTGTTGTTGTTGTTTATTTGTTGTTGTTGTTTTAACAGTGATTAGAGTAAGTGAGATTTGAGCATATAATTGAGGATGATCCAAGGCAGTTCTTGAGGGAAACCATTTCCTGAACTGCTAGTAAAGAGTTTCCCAAGTTTCTTGGGGAGACAGAAGTAATAAAATCAGAGACACTTTAGAAGCTGTCAGACAAAGTAAGACAACTTCACATGATCAGGAAATTATAAGTAATTAAGTGGAGAACAGTGAGAATGAATTAAGATATATGACTTAGTGACTAAATGAGACCCTGAACAGAAAAGGTTCTATGAATTATACTAAGATATTAAACATTTATTGAAAATAAAGGATAAGATTTTGAATGGTTCTAACGGTAAATTGGCATAATTATTTTTGTTGTAAAAAAAAAAAGACTCAGGATGTAGTAAAACCATTTGAAAGACTGTGGTAATAAGAGATATATGGCAAATAATTTGAGTTATTCAGTTTTCTATGGGAGAAAAAAAGGTAATTCCAAGAAGAAATATAAATCAGTTGAGGTTAAAAAAACAAAACAAACAAACAAACAAACAAACAAACATTGATATGAGAAAAAAGGAATAGGAAGGACCACATAGTTCTCTAGAGGATCCAAGAGTAAAATGATTTAGTCCGGAGGCACACAGCGATAGTCTAGCCTGGGGAACTGTGAATATTAGTTGTCTAGAATTACACAAACAATGAACAATAATTAAGTTAATTAATCCTTTTCAGGAGATTTGATATTTAATCCAATACTTCATGTACTTCTAAATCTGTTGGAGGTTATAG
This sequence comes from Craseonycteris thonglongyai, assembly GCA_004027555.1. Lineage (NCBI taxonomy): Eukaryota > Metazoa > Chordata > Mammalia > Chiroptera > Craseonycteridae > Craseonycteris > Craseonycteris thonglongyai. Next base: position 1,104 of record PVKE010049723.1, on the reverse strand, counting down.
AGATTTCTGATTTTTATTCTAAAAAAATATTGCTTAAATCAATGAACTGTCATTTCTCAAGGACTATATTAAATTCTAATCAAAGAACCTGGTGAATAATATTAAATATCAATATGGTGTTTTAAATGATAGCTGTAGATATTATCTTCATAAACAGTGAGAACAGTTACTGAATTCTATAATTAAAAAGTGTAAAGATATAATACATTTAAACATTTCCAAATGATTTCCAAGAAAGTAACATAAATATTAAAATAATACTCTTACCAACAATTCTGCTTCTTTCTTTAATGTAACTAGAACCAGAAAAAGCATTTAATAAAATGTATATTTTATTTTTAATTTACCATTGCAGAAACTATTTAAAATGTATCTTTAAATACCTCTTTGGATGCTCCTGGGTAAAATCGTGAAATATAACAGTTTGTTTGCCAAGATAGATGTTTTAGAAAAACCTTTAGTCATATATAAATTGAACTGTTTAATTTCATAAAAATCATTGCTCAAAGGCAACTCTAGCATTAGCTGTTACAATATCTCTAGATATCTTTTCATTACAAATGACAATACATAGATAGTGTGATGTATAGACATTAAAGAGATACAGTTATTGAGGTGGATATGAATTGTTAATAGCCAAAGTTTACTCATATTTAAAGTATGAAAGAAGTAACTAAGTATTTTCATGCCCTAGGCATTTTAACAAAAATGGCTTACAGTACAGAAAATTAGGTGCTCTTAGAGAACTATAGAGAGGACTTGGAGAGCAAGGATTAAAAAAAGAAATGTCATTTCAAGAGATTAGATTGCTGAAGAAAATACATACACACAAAAACGGTTTTAATGAACTACAGTTTTGCAACATCAAAGTGAGTGATTCACTCACATGTGTGCTTGGGAGTTCACACAGATCTTTTGTGTTTTTCCCAGCACTGCCAGAAGAGGTTAATAGCTTCTCATTCTCTTCAGTCTTCTAAATCTTATGTGAGTGTCTCTCATTGGTAAAATCTAACCCCAAATTCAGTTGACAAGAGATTCTGGGAAGTACATTTTCAAGGTTTTTCCCATGTAATGTAGAAAAAAATGATGGTGATTTGACAATTC
>PVKE010049722.1:0-11170 GCA_004027555.1 Craseonycteris thonglongyai | reverse complement strand
GGCATTACCCCAATTTTTATATTTGATTTTTTTTCTATTCAGTGCATTTGATATCATTCTTATGAAAAAGCTTTAATGACTGTTAGAATATCACTTTCTATGTAAATTATTCATTTCATAAACTATAAAATAAAAATGTAAACTTTTAAAAATAATGTTTTACTAAATTTTTAAAAATAATGTTTTATGTTATTGTTTAAATTAACATATAATTTGATATTATTTTCATGAAATTATTTTGTTAGTTTATTACTTTTTACTCACTGAAATTAGAAAAATATTGCATCTGATTGAATCAAACTTCAAATGAAATATAAAAGCAAAAATAATTATATATTTGCATTTTTGTCTTGTTTGTATAGTTATTTTATTTATTTATTTATTTATTGATAGAGAGAGAGAGATACAGAGACAAAGACAGAGAGAGAACTGAACTGGGGGAGCTCCCAGTTCAGCATATGGTTCCACATGGGCCGGGGCCGGGATTCAATCCTCGGTCCCCGGTGCTGCAAAGTGAGCGCTCAACCCACTGAGCCATCCCGGCTTCCCTGCATAGTTATTTTTAATGAATACTTTTTTGCACTACTCTATATTTTTTATTTTTATTAAGATAAGCTAACCACTAACACTGATTTTCATACCAGATTTTTTAGAAATATACTAAATAAATAACAAAAATAGTAGTGTATTTACCATGAAATCAGATAATAGTTAAGATTAATTGGCTAAAGTTGCAAGTCTAGATGATTAATGATATACTTTCTAAAATGGCTCTAATTAGAAAGTTAGTGCTTAACTCAGTGAGTGTTCCTGGTTTCCCCAGACTAATGAGTAAGCTTCTTTTTACATGGCAGATTTTAAAGTGCCCAAATACATTTTAGATCAAATGCAACTGAACTTATTCCCATTGATTATCAATTGGTACTGTTGTTACACAATAGAATTATAGATTTTTCTTTCTTAATATAAAGTCCTATCCTTTTGCTATCTCTGAAGTTTATAATCAGTGCTTTTTATGTCAATAAGAGTATATGATGGGATGCTGGGTGGAGCTGCGATGGCTCAGAGGGCTAAGCACTCACATTGCAGCCCTGAGGTCTAAGGATTGAGTCTCAGACTGGGTCCCAGCCCACATGAACCCATAAGTTGAACTGTGGTGTGCTTTCCACTTGGGAGTGGGGGGGCCCAGTTCATTTTCTACCAAGGTGAGCTTCCATGTAGGATACCCCAAATTCAGCCCGCAGCTCACGTGGGCATGCCTTCAGTGCAGCAGGCCCATGATCAAGTTCCTGCCATGTGCAACTCTGTGCCCACCTCTGTGAAATCAAACTATGTTGAAAAACTAATGACATACAGTTGTCAAGACTGCTCTGCCTCCCCCCCCTTCTCTGTCAGTAGAATAAATCTTAAGAAAAAAAGAGTGTATGATGAACTATTCTGAAAATAATGATGCATGTATGAATTACTTTTTTTGGAACATATTGTACATATGCTCAGATGTAAAGCAAACTGAAGATTTATAGATTGTTTTTTAAATGTCCGTATCAGCCTTGAAATTTTCAAGGTTTTGACTTAGATTCTGACTTAACAATCGCTACCATTATAGGTAACATAAGATTCTGAGATGGGCAATTTGCAAAAATGTCTTTGCATAACGGCACATTCCTGCATTTGCTTTAATGATTAATCATGAAAACCATATGAGAACATTTAAATAAATGCAGCCAGTGGATTTGAGTTCTATATAATCCATCTGATGGATATTCATCAGTGGAAAAACTTGAATAATTTCATCATTCTATTTTCTCATTTTTCAAAGTAAAAAGCAAAGACATTATATTTGAAAATAACAACATAATGTCATTAGTTTTTATTTAAATGAACAGAAGTCAGGAAAATTGAATTTTCATTTGTCTAGAGCTGTAGCTTGACAACATAGTATCTATGGGAGAAAACAAAACTACTAAAAAGACATGAGGTATTCCTCAATAAAAATGCCATTCCTTCCTTCCTATATGTCTTCTTTTTCTTTCTTCCTTTCTTTCTTTCTTTCTTTCTTTCTTTCTTTCTTTCTTTCTTTCTTTCTTCCTTTCTTCTTTTTCTTTCTTTTTTTCTTTCTTTTTTTCTAACCCTTTTAAAGAGAATAAAAAGGTAACTTGAAGGCATTGACAAATAATATTAACAGTGCAGTAAACCAAATAAAAAATTCTTAATTATTCTAATCAATTCAATAAAGCTTTGCCCAAGGCATTTAAAAATATGGATGGTTGTAAAGTAAAGTAAGTAAGCCATATCTGTGATAGAAAAATAATTACAGTCTAATGAACCACTTAGTCTCTCAAAGTGAATTATTTGTGTTCAAAATTTAGCAAAGATTTCCTGAAATTTTTCAGAATATTCAATATTTTTAAATTAAGCCCATTTAATTCAAAAAAGTTATTTGAGTTTTTCTATTTTGCTAATTATCCCTCTGACTTACTTAAATCTTCTACAAGAGAATTTAGAGGTACACCAAATGATTTCAGTTCTTCATTAACTAAGTATTTTTCTCTGGAACCTAAATTTCTTCAGAAAAAAAAAAGAAAGTAATGATACCTAAATTTTATGATCTTAAGTGAACACTTGATCTCAGTGTGTTTTATTACTTCTTAAGAAGAAGTTAATGCACAGAAAATCAGTGAATGATATTGAAATTAGAATGTTAAACCACTTTTGTTCTAGTGAAATTATATTAATGAAGCCTTGTGAAAAGTGACAATATAAGTAAACCCTGGTGACTCAGAAAAACTGTCTTGAGCTTGGCCTGAGATATTGTTGCTATATTTTTATAGATACATTTTCCCCCCTGCATACAAATAGGTGAGTCAAGAGTATATGATACAGGTATTGGAGGCGGAAACATTTGGTCATTGTATTTTGAGAAAAATCAAAAAGGGGTTGATGAGCATTTGGAGTAAGAAAAAAACTAGGTGAAATGGATAAAATTAGATAAGGTCAAAACATTCTCTGGGAGCACATGGGTTCTGTGATTGAAAAGTTTATAGGTTAAACATTATTTTATTTTTCTTAGAGAATAACAATATGTTGTATGTTCTAGGTTCTGGCAAATTTTACATTGGTGTAATATAATACATTTAATTTTATTTAATTATGATTTTCCTCATGATTTAAATTTCTAAACCTTTATTCAAAAAATAAGTAATATATATCAGGACATTTTTACGGCCAAAACATAATTTATAAGAAAGTTTATATTGTACACCTGGAACTTATATAATTTTTACCAACCAATGTAACCCCAATAATTTAGTAGTTAATTTTTTTTTAATTTATAAAATGAAGAGTACAATTACCATTAATGACAGACTACATAAATCAGGATGGCTGAATCATAAAGTGATTAGTCTAAACATTGTGGGATAAGAGCCTAAAGAAGGCAGTAAACTTAAGGGAGTTAAGAATCACTACATTATCTGTAAACTTTGAAGCTCTGAGGAGTTGGTGAAAGATTTTTAACAGGTATCTGATATAAACAGATTTATATTTTATAAATATTCTGAAAATAAATGTTTAGAATGTAATTGAGGGAACAAGAATTAGGACTAATGACACTGAAGTTAGAAAGACTAGTAAAAACCCATTGCACACACACAAAAAAATAATAATAATAAAGAAAAAAGACAAGGCTAAAATGTTGCTGTGGAGATGGGGTTCATGGGAGGGGATTACAACTGGGAGATATTAAAGGAATAGAATTAATAGGATTAGGTGGCTGCATTGAATGTAGGCGAATAGTGAGATATAGAAATCTGGAATGAATCTAAAGTCATCATGGAAATATTAGGTACCATGGTAGCTGAGAGAACCAAGAGAGAGGGGTGGTAACATATTTAAATTGTTTTTGTGATGACATTTTAACTTGACTGACCAGAAGTATTATTTCAGATGGGACAGAAAACAACAGTACTGACCCACTTCTAATGGTACATATGGTCAGCCTAGTCTCACTGGGCTAAATTCAAGGTGTTAGTAGGCCAATCATACATAACCTTTAAACTAGACGTACCATTGTTTTCTTCCTCATTTAAAACAATACATCTGGCCAGTCTAACTTTGACCTAAATCCTCTTGACTGAAACTTCTTTTTTTTTTTTTTAAGATTTATTTTAATTGCTTTTGACAGAGAGAGAGAGAGAGAGAGAGAGAGAGAGAGAGAGAGAGATACAGTCAGAGACAGAGAGAAGGGGGAGGGTCCAGAACAGTCTCCATAGTTTCACATCATTGATTTTTCCACATGGTTTCATTCCACAGGTGGGTGCCGGGCTGCACAGGGCAGGAACTGGGCCGGGGTCTTGCCCCAGTGAGAACTGAACTGGGGGAGCTCCCCAGTTCAGCATGTGGGTCCGTACGGGCCGGGGCCAGCATTCATTCCTCAGTCCCCGGGGCTGCAAAGTAAGCGCTTAACCCACTGAGCCATCCCGGCTTCCCCACACTGAAACTTCTTGACTAATGGCATTCGAAATCTTGATTGACTAATTAAGACCTCTAGTGCATTGTTACGTAAAGATTATAGTGAGGGAGCATATTTCATTATTGTTGTGGGTTGGAAAATTAAAAAAAAATTTTCTTTCTAGTACCCTGTTGGGAGCAGTTTGGTGGAGTACTTATAACACCCACCAACCACTGTAACCAGATGGCAAGAAGAAGAAAATATGTCTGAGAAATTCCCTCACCTTGTATGGCCCGGAGGATGTCTGGTTAGTCAATGACAGGTAAGATTCCTCAGGGAAGAACAACTTAAGACAGGCACAGTCGCATAGGGGCCATCAGGAGAAAACATGGGGAGCAAGAGAGATGAGGCACAGATCCTCATTCCCCTCCCAACTCTCCTACAGGAATTTCTCTTCTCTTGCCCTTTTCCCCCAGGGAGTGCAAGCATGACTAACTCAGGGAGTTTGGAGAGAAGCAGAAGTACACTGACTTAAAAGGTTGTGGTCAGATGTGATTTACCATTTATCACTGTGTACCAGCACCTTCTTTTTTCAAGGACGCTCTGATCATTAGTCATCCAATAATTGCTGCTTTGCAGTAAGATAAGTTTTTATTCTGTAAACATGAAGTCTGTGCTTAGCCATGAGGCAAATAGTCTCTGTTCTGTATTCAAGTTAATCCTTTTTACCATTAATCCTTTTTACCTTGTCTTATAGAATGTGCACATAGCCTTTATCTATATAATGAGCTGTAAAAATAAACTCAGGGCTGCAGACTGCAAAGACTCTCTGATGACCCTCCCAACCCACCTTTGGTGTCTTCGTCTTTACATTTCTCAATCCTCATGCCCAGCTCCGGTTACCATTTGACTTTGCCGGCAGGCTCCTTCAGTACCCTTACTGAAGTTAATGAGGATTTCTTTTATGGTATACAGGAATGTGATCAAGTCCACCTTTATTTGGTGGAATTGAATCCTAGGTGGATTATTCATATGGAAAAGTGCTGAATCATGCCACTACATGAAATTTCTGGGTATGAATAAGCATTATTACACATTGAAAGGTTAACAGGTAGTAAGTGGACTTCTAAGGATTGGTGATTATATATGAAGAAACAGAAAACCAGGCCACTGCCTCAGGTTCTACAAAGCTTCCTGGCATTGAGTCATTTTCTCATCTCTTCTTAACATACTCCTGTCCAGTCTCACAATACCTAACCTCCCAAATCTTTTCCCTTGATTAACATTTGGTTTCAAGTAAATATTAGGCAACAACATGGCTACAGGAAGCAAGGGTGAGATTTGAATCTGTCTCTTTTAGACTTGGGTTGACTGTTTATACTGCTGACAAATATGCTTCTCATTTCAATCTGTTTATGTCAGTTCATATATTCTATATTCTCATTTTTTAAAGTGAATGTCTATTCCTGTTCACTCTCAAGTACTTCCTTCACACAAGGAAATAAAACACCTTTATGCTTTTCTATGCTGCTCTTTAAAATCTTATGGAAGAGTGTTAGATCTTCTCTATGTCAAAGTTAGGGGTCCAAAAACTATAACAAATGGGCCACATCTGACCCATGTCACATTTTTGTATGGTATATAAGTAAAAATGATTTAAAAATATCAAGAGAAAAATGCTATTTATGACATGTACAAATATCTAAAATTTGAACTTCAGTTCTCATTAAGAAGGTTTTCATCATTTCTTTATTCTCTATGATTGTTTTCTCACTATAGGGAAACAGTTGAAAAGTTGTGATAGAGAATATACGTTCATAAAGCCTAAAATTATTTACAGTCTTGCCCTTGACACAAAAAGCATGCCAAACTCTAGTCTGGATCATTCCTTTCTCCATTAATATCTTACTAATCAAAGAGAATTCAGGGCTCACACTACAGGAAGTAAGACAACCATGACCTTTATTTAGGTAAATGCTTTAATTAATATAAAGCTTTTATCATCTTTGGGACTCATCATGAGAGAAAGGTGAGAGCAGCAAGTAGATGAACAACAATGTTTTAGCTCTCATTTAGTCCTCTTCTTCTTTCTTCAAATCCCTTACAACAGCATAGAAATAGTTTTATAATTTCTTTCTGTACTACTGCTCTTATTCTTAAAAAAAAAAAATCTTTCTCTATTACCAATAAGTCTGGCTCTTGTGATAGAAACTCTATTATAAAGATTATTATCTCTATTATGAATTTATAAACCCAACTTAAAAGTTCATAGTTTACTTCTATGTAAAAACTATCCTAAAGATTAATGTTTGTAGAAGGCAGTTGATTGTGTAAATTATAGTTTAAGAATAGTGGATTTGGAGAAGACAGGAAAAAATTCTCAAATTTCTTCTTGCTACCATTGAATGATTGCAAATTGTATGTTTGTTGGCTTGTTTATTTTTCAGATAGTGTGATAATAGTTTACTTTTTTTACCTGTGTTTTACTTATTTGACTGTAACAACAATCCTATAAGTTAGATTCCATTATTATATCATTTTTAAATGAGGGAACAGAGATACAGAGACACTAAATGAAGACTTGCCCAGTTGTTCTTAGTTGATAAGTAATGGAGGCAAAACTTGAACACTTGCCTATATGACTCCAAGTGTGTGTGTGTGTGTGTGTGTGTGTGTGTGTGTCTGGCAGAGAGAGATGGAGAGACAGAGACATTCAGAATTATTTATTCAAAATCATAAAAGGAAGATTATTACATTATTATTATATAACAGTATTTCTGGATAAAAGTTTTCACTCACACTTTCATTCTAAGACATATTAGGTGCATAGAATGGAAGTATCTAACATTTCAGAGAATAATTTTGAATGCCTTCCCAATTAGTCTAATACTGGAATGTTTGAAGATAGTTTGTTAAAAATTGTAAATATTCTGAAGTTAATACCAATATGTATAATAGTGAATTGAAAAGTTGAGGACTTAGATTTAGTGTGTTCTATAAATCATACTTCTCATAATAGTATATTGATGGTAGTGGTACAGACAGATATGGAAGAAGGTAAGTGTGGTAAAATATAACCAGGGAGACTTTCTGGTAACTTTTTTTTTTTTACTAGAATGTATAATATTTACATTTATTTTGTTAATTTTTGTGAGGTTTTCCTTCCTGTTGATGGCCTTTCAAGTATATTTTCCTTTTATAAATGATTCTGATTCTGATTTGTAATATTTTAATATTCATGGGTTTTGGTGAGGGAGTAGTTTAGAAATGTTTTATTGTGAAAGGAATCAACAGCTTCCTCAGCTTAAGCCAGTGTTACATAAATTATTTCTATAGTGTGTTTTTTATGAATTTATAATTTACTCATATTTTCAGGAAATTAATTAATAAAGCATTTGTTTTAAATTAAACAAATGTCTATAAATATATATCTTTGTCTATAAATCTGGATAAAAATATGATCTGAATTGACACAAATTACTATTTTGAGGGCATAATTTTATGCACACATAAAGGTAACAGAAATGAAAATAAACTGATTAAAAGAAGAAATTAAAAACAAAACATTTTTTTCAACATCTCCATGAAGTCATGTTTGGCATTGCTAAGACCAATCTTCTTAATCAAACTTCAGAAAACAAGGCTTTTATATGATAAATAGAAAATAACAGACATTCAAAACTTATGTATTGTGCTTTAATTTGCTTTCTTACATTAGCATGAAAGATTTGGGGCATGTTGTGTTCAAGAGAATCCATTGTATTATTAGTTTCCCAAAGCTGCCATTACAACATACCATAAGCTTGGTGGCATAAAATTACAAAATTTTATTCTTTCGTAATTCTGAAATCTAGAAGTACAAAATCAGATAATTGGTAATGCAATCCTATCTCTAAAAGCTCTGGAAAAATGTTTTTCCTTGTTTCTTCCTAACTTCTGGTGGTTGCCACTAATCCTTAACATTCCTTAAACTACATACTCATTATTTCATCTGTACCACTGTAATTACATAATATTAATCCTGTGTGTGTCTGTTTGTGTCATTGTGTGCAAACTATCCTCTATTTATAAAGATTCCAATCGCTAGATTAGAGCCTGTGCTAATCCAGTATGATTTCATCTCATCTTGATTACATCTGCAAAGACCCTATTTAAAAATAAGGTATTCCAGATACCAGGGGCTAAGACTTCAATATATATATATTTTTAGGGAACACCACACAATTTGATTCACAGCAACTATGAGAGCTTAAAAATTATTTTTAAAGAGTTATTTTTATTGTTTTGACAGAGAGAGACAGAGACAGAGAGAAAAGGAAGAGCCCAGAACAGTCTCTAAAATTGTACATAATCAGTTCTCAACAGTTTCATTCCACACAGATGCATGGAGGACAGCTCAGGGTTGGAATCAAGCTGGAGGACTCCCTCATCAGAGGCATGCCCCCTCAAGTTTGGGGTTGAATCAGGGGCCTCCCATATGGAAATCTTGCATGGTGAGAATAAAACTGGGTGCCTCCCACATAGGAAACACACCCAAGTTCAGCAATGGGTCTGCACAGGCTGAGTCTTGGATTCAATCCTTGGACCCCCAGGGCTGCAAGACAAGCGCTTAACCTGCTGAGCCATTCTGGCATCCCCAAACATTTTTCATTCTAATATTTATTAAGAAGATGGTAGATTTTAACTACTAAAGACATTGAAAATCAGGTGGAAGTTGCTATCTGAACAGAAAATTTAGTTCAAAAGCATTTATATTACAGTTCCTTAGACATTTGAGTGTTCTCATTTCTTTATTCAAATTCTAATTAATGTAAGTTTAGATTGATATTTTAAAATATTACAAAATAATTATTAAATATGCAGGGAAATCTCATGTAACATTTATGCAGATTCCTACAGCAATAGTGCCTTGAGAACTATGGGGAAATATTACTGCCATGATATTTTTCTGTGTATAAGACGTCCCCATGTATGAGACAACCCTTACTTTTCTAACCCCACATTAAGAAATTTTTGGCCTAACAATTTGAACAAAAGTATTGTCTTACAAGCTGAAAAATACAGTATCGACCAATGTTTTTTATATTTTCCTAGTTTTATTTGTACTTGTCTGTGTGTTCATTCAGTTTTATACAATTATATATAACATACATCTTCTGTTTATCTACTGCCAGTCAAAATACAGAACAATTCTGTTACAAATACCGTCCCTTTTTTTGCCCATTTATAGCCATATCTTCTTTTTACTGCTCCACTTTTTTAAGCCTAACCCCTTGCAATTACTAATTAGCTCTCCATTTCTAAAACATTATTATTTTTAAAAAATTATATAAATAAAATATATAGCATGGAACCTTCTGAGACTGCCTTTTTTGACTAAACAATGACTCCTCACTTTTGTTCATATTTCATTGGTAAAACAAATTATATAACCATATCTAAAGTCAAGAGACAGAGAAATGGTAACTAATCATGTACCCTCAGAATGTAAAAAGCACTGGTAATTCTTTTAACAGTCCTAATACTTTTTAAAGATTTATTTTATTTTAATTGTTTTTGATGAGATAGAGAAAGAGAGAGAAAGAGAGATAGATACAGAGACAGAGATAGAGAGAAGGGGGAGGGCCCAGAACAGTCTCCATAGTTTCATATCATTGGTTTTTCCACATAGTTTTATTCCACAGGTGGGCGCAGGGCTGCACAGGGCAGGAACTGGGCCAGGGTCTGTCCCCGGTGAGAACTGAACTGGGGATACTCTCCAGTTCAGCATATGGGTCCACACGGGCCGGGGCCGGTATTCAATCCTCGGTCTCTGGGGCTGCAATGTGAGCGCTTAACCCACTGAGCCATCCCGGCTTTCCCCTTAATACTTTTTCAGTTATACTCATCAAGTTATTATACTCCACAAATTCTTCATATTTTTTTCTTTTAGTCTACTGACAAAAGAAAGATGTGGAAAATTACTAATATTCATATGGAACATTTTATGGACAATAAAAGTGATAGAAAAGATAATTTTTTTTAAGAATAAAATTACATTTTTCTTCCTCTACTCCATATACATGTATATTCATACACTCACTCTTAAAACCAGTATTGAACCACTAACATGTTTTGAGCAGTCACTAGATTCTATTATTATGTTATAAGTCAGTATAGATCAGGGGTGGCCAATAAGTCGATCGCAGTTGACCGGTCGATTGCGAACCAATTTTGGTCGATCTTCGATTGCTCGCAATGTCTGGGGTGGAATTCTGTGTACCGTGGACTTTGAAGCAATTGTAGAAGACAAAAATTTCTAGCAATAGTTTAATGTATTCTGAGAATTCATCAAGGTCATAAATTCCTAGAATTCTGACAGCCTGACACTGTGATCTCTGCCCACCCAGACAATACATTTTGACTTATGTGTTACACTTGTCACCGGACGCAACGCGTGAACGCAACAGTTATGACTCCACTCATCGAAGAACACAGTCAGTTAGCTTGAATATTTGGTAGTGTCATACGGTAGCTTCTTGTCTTTTGTATTAACAGTATTATTATCAATCAATATTATTTATCCTCGGTGACCACGTTGAGTTTCCATTTTTCTTCTGTTTAAAATGTAAGTACCTTTTCTTTGTTTTAAATTAAATTGCTTTTCTTACCTATCTATTTACTTGATAAGTGAGCATTCTCGGCAACAGATCTCTAAACTGCGGTCATTACACTGAGAGA
>PVKE010049721.1:0-11172 GCA_004027555.1 Craseonycteris thonglongyai | reverse complement strand
TGCTTTGTTGATTTGTTAATTGAGTTTTAAGATCCCTAACTTTATGTTTTCTCAGTTCAGAATTTGGTGGATAATCTGTTTGATACTTGCTATGTAAAGCTAAAAAATGTCTCTCCAGATTACCCTTTTTAGCAATGGCTACCGAGGTAAGGCATATTAAACAACAACATTTATCATTCACCATTGTAAAAAAGTAACCGAGTTCCCATTCTTCATTGAAGTGATAAGTTTTTTATTTTTTCAGTTTACTACTCATGTTCATGGGTATACTAGAATGCAAAGAAATATGACAATTTAAAGAATAAATATTGAATTAAATATTTTACTAGAAAATTCAAAAACTCATGAACTGTGGCAATTATCTCCGTTACATTGAGAGAAATCATAACAATACTGCATATTACGATCGGGGACAACAATACAAGTATATTAAAATCTAATATAGATATATTCAAATTTACAAGAAGTTTATACACTGAAGAAGTTTATAATTTCGAGTAATAGTTGACATTCAACATTAATTTGTATTATTTTTGGGTGTACAACACAGTGGATAGACATCTATATAATTTATGAAGTGTTCCCCCAGATGGGTACATTGTTCATCTGACACCTTGCATAAAATATTTTTCTTTATACAGAGAATAAATTGATAGTTGCCAGAGGGGAGGAGAGAGAGGTTGGATGGAAAAGGGGAAGGGATTAAGAAGTACAAGCTTCCAGTTATAAAATAAGTCACAGAGATGTTTGTATAGCATAAAGAATAGTTAATATAATAATATTGTAATGATTATATACAGTGACAAATGGTTACTGGACTTATAGTCATCATTTTGTAAGTTATATAAGTGTTGAACCATAGGTTATATACCTGAAACTAATATTATATTGTATGTCAACTATAATTAAAAATAAATATTTTAAAAGATATCTAAAAATTAAAAATAAAATATTTTTTCTTCAGTTTCTATGCAAACTTTTTTGAACAATTAGAAGACAAGTTGCAGATTATCAAAACACTACCCCTAAAAACCCTGCACACATCTTTTATTGAATTAACAGCTTTATTGATATGTAATCGATATATAAGAACTCTACATATTTAATGTATACAATTTGGTGAGTGTTTTTTTAAAGATTTATTTTATTATTTTTGACAGAGAGACAGAGATGGATAGAGAGAGACAGAGAGAAGGGGGGAGGGCTCAGAGCAATCTCTATAGTTGTACATAATCAGTTTTTGACATGGTTTCATTTCATACAGCTTTCATTTCATGTGGAGGTGCACAGGGCAGAAACCGGGCCCAGGGCCTCCCGCATGGGAGGCATGCCCATGTGAGATGGGAGCCGAACCAGGGGCCTCCCACATCAGAAGCCCGCCCCAATGAAAACCAAACTGGGGGCCATACCCCAGTTCAGCATATGGGTCTACACGGGCCAGGGCCTGGACTCAATCCTCGAAACCCAGGGCTGCAAAGTGAGCACTTAACCCGCTGAGCTATCCTGGCTTCCTCCAATTTGATTAGTTTAGTCATATGCATACACTCTTGAAACCATCATCCAAATCACCGTAATAAACATGCATCACCTCTAAATGGTCCCTCAGGTCCCACCGTGTGTGTGTGAATGTGTGTGTGATAAGAACACTTAACATTAAACTACTCTCTTACATTTTTAAGTGCACAATATGGTATTGTGAACTTTAGGCAGGATGTTGTACTGCTGATCTCTAGAACTTACTCAACTTGTATAACCAAAACTTTATACTTGTTGAAAGACTACATTTTTCTCTTCCCCAACTCCTGGCAACCACCATTCTACTTCCTGCTTCTATGAGTTTGATTAGTTTAAATACCTCTTATAAGTGGAATCATGCAGTATTTGTCCTTCTGTGGCTGTCCTATTTCATTTAGTGTAATGTCCTTCATATTCATCCATGTTGTCACATATGGCAGGATTTCCTTCTTTTTAAAGATTGAATAATACCCGTGAGTGTATTATATATTTTTTTGTCAGTGGACATTTGGGTTGTTCACATATATTAGCTGTTGTGAATAATGCTACAAAGAACATGGGAATGTAAATAATTTTCCAAGATCCTGACTTTATTCCTTTTGGATGTATAGCCAGAAGTGAGATTGCTTGGGTCATAAGGTGGTTCTGTTTTTAATTTTTTGAGCCACCTCCATATTATTTTCCATAGCGGCTTCTCCATTTTACATTCCCACTACCAGGGTAAAAGCTATCCATTTTCTTCATATCCTTGCCAGCGTTTATTTTTTTATGTTTTTTTTTTTGTTGTTGTTGTTGTTTTGATAATAGCCATCTAACAGGTGTGAGATGATATCTCATTGCAATTTCAATTTGCATTTCCTTGATGATTAGTGATATTGAACATCTTTTTACATACCTGTTGGCCATTTGTATATGTTCTTTGAAGAGATGTGTATTCATGGGGAAGCCGGGATGGCTCAGTGGGTTAAGCACTCACTCTGCAGCCCTGGGGACCGAGGATCGAATCCCAGCCCTGGCCTGTGCAGAACCATATGGTGAACTGGGGAGTTCCCCCAGTTCAGTTCTCTTTCTGTCTCTGTCTCTGTATCTCTCTCTCTCTCTCTCTCTCTCTCTCTCTGTCAAAAAATAAATAAATAAATAAATAAGTTTAAAGGAATAGTTGATACATTAAAAAAAAAAAGAGATGTGTATTCAAATTCATTACCCATTTTTAAATCTAGTTATTTGTTATTTTTTTATTTTTTGGTATTGAGTTGTAGGCATTTCTTATAACTTTTAAATATCAACCTCTTAACAGATACGTGATTGGCAAATATTTTCTGCAGTTGATTTTTTTATTCTGTTGATGGTTTCCTTTGCTATGCAGAGATTTTTAGTTTGATATAGTCTCACTTGTCTATTCTTGCTTTTGTTGCCTGTTTCCACATGCGTCTTTGAAAAAAGAACAAAAAATCTTATTGTTCCATATAACACCATACCATATTACAGATAAGAAAATTTTTAATTCCATAATGCCATTTAATATTCAGTTCATATTTAATTTTCACTAAAAGTTTCCACAAATTATCTTTAAAAAAATTGAAATGAAAGTCAGATAACATAATTAACCATTTTAAAGTATGCATTTATTTAGTGGCATTTATTATATCCACAATGTTGTATAACTGTCACTTCTATCAAACTTTAAAACATCTTTATCACCCCCAAAAGGAGAGGTGCCCCATTAGCAGTCACTTCCTATTTGCCCCCTTCCCCTCAGATCCTAGCAACTATGAATTTACTTTCTGTCTCTATAAATGTACTTATTCTGGCTATTTTACATAGATGGAATCATTTAATATGTGACCCTTCATGTCTCCATAAATTATCTTATAATAAATAGTATTGGTGTAGTATTCTTTTCTTTAATGATCATTTAGAAGTGACAAGATTTCGTCTTACTCTCAAAACATTCTTGGACACACCTTTGTCTCCTACCCAGTTGCAACAAAGGAAAACATCCATATGAATAGAGACACACAGTCTGCAACTCAGGAAAAAGGCCGAGGATTGTATCCTTAACCTTTTGTGTCTCTTAGAGATATTAGGAAAGGCTGCCAGGCTAAACCTATGAACTAGTCTCCATAGTTACTGTGAAGATGTTGGCCAATGGGAAAGGAGAAATGGTGACACTCACTGGCTGTGATTATAGCCACAGCCCGGTCAGGCTAGCCAGATGAATGTGGGTGTTAGTGATCTATTTACTTAAAGGAAGTATTTCTCCTCAGAACTAATTCTATATGAGCAGTCTGAGTCATAATTGTGCATGACTAGTCTGAATCATAATTAATTCTACTCAGTCTCAGTTAGGTATCTTCTTTGCTTCAGGTGCCAAAGGTATATTCTGCAATGTTCTTTGCTCTATAAAAGAAAGAACATCTGGGAGCTATAGTAATAACTACTCCCCCTCTTAACCTGCCTTCTTCATTCACCTTCTGGTGCTTTTCTGGAGTGACTTCCTAGCGTCAATAGTATTTTCAACTAACTCTTTTGGCTGAGTGAGCGCTGGCTCAGGATTTACCTGTACTGTTATTTTACTGAGCACCACTGCTTAAAAGAGTGGCTAGGAGCTCATGGATTTGGAGGAAATTACTGGGTTAGCACTTAAAATTTTACTGAACAACTTTCCATGGCTTTAATTGGATATACGAGTTGTATAGTAAGAAAGACAAACAGCTGCTGGAATACTGCCACCTCCTTGTTCTTCTGCCCATGATAGATGCTATTAGTTGGTTGCAGAATTCTTCCCCGTTGCGCTTACACAATGCTTCAGGATATTTCTTGACAAAAAATTCCAGGGAACTACAGTCGTTCAACTGGACTTGACATTCAAGAGGAAACTTCTGTTTCTTTCCATCTCCATGATACAGTCTTTCCAATTCTCTGTCAGAATAAACATGGATTTTGAACAAATTAAAGTATATTTCAACAGGAGGCCAAGAGTATTTATGTGTATTGGTTGAACTGCCATCTCCAGCAAGTCTTTAAAATGCTAATTTTACGGCTTACTGTAACAAAATTTATAGCAAAAATAATTATGTGAGGAGGTAGTGCAATACATAATTAATATTCAGAAGAAGACTTGCATAAATTTACATGCCAAGAAGCTTCTCCTCCCTAGAGATCTGACTCTGAAAGTGATGTGGCGTAACTTCTCTAAAATAAAATGTATTATAGGATCTTAGTTTTTGAGGTCTCACTAAATAATACTGCAGTGTTATATATCCTGATAAGCACAGAAATCAGTGGCGGAGTCGGAGTGGAAAAACCAAAGTGCAAAGTGAAAAAGAAGTTTGGGTGGATCTTTTAGGCCAGAGTCAATGGAGGCCGTATTATTCTGCTTCTTGGTACTTGTGCCCCAGCCACTAAAGTTTATAGTAGTCTGTTTCCTAATAACTGGTACTTTCATAGAAGCAAGAGCACAAGTCTGTGACCTGAAGGGAAATAAAAATGAAGTTTTTAGTCTTCCCAGGAGCCCTTTCATTGTTGCTGAGTTATGCTTTGGTTTTAGTTGCTATGTTTTTGATGAGTAGTTCATGAAGAAGAAATACAAATTTTAATCTGATTGAATTTTAAAGTCAAAATGGATTCCTTGTGAAAAAAACTTCCCTTATTTTTGCCCTGTTTTTCTTTTCATCTACTGACTTGTGTTATTTTGCTGTGGTTTATTTATTTTTATGGGACATCTTAAATCTATCTTGGAATTAACTAGTATATAAATGATCAATAATACCAATTAACAATAATAAAATATCATTTATGGAATGCTCCTTGTGTTTTAGACTGTTCTAAGTGCTTAAACTTTAATCTGCCCACAGTTCTGTGAGGAAGATATATTTATTGCCATTTTACACAGGAGATAAACTAAATCTCTGAAAAGTTCAAGACTTGGTAAACAACCAAATTGGGATTTGAACCCAGATTCTTCTGACTTGGAATCCTGAATATTTAACCAGTTGCACTGGGTTCCTCTATATGCAACGGGCTGTAAACCTTTGTCATTTGTTTTTCTTTCAAGTGCTGTCTGGAATACTATAAGTGATTTACCTGTTTCTTTGAATCTTCCATTGGAAGACTAATTCCATCAGTTTCACCAAGATTACCATTTTAAGATACACTCTGGTATAAGACATTCAACTATCATTTGTAGATGTTATTACTTTAAAATAAACTTAGGACAGTAAATGATCTGACTCTATTAGTTGCTAAAAAAATTTTACATCTAAGTCTCCTTAATAGAAAAAAACAATAGAAATAGCACCAAACCCTGATCTGACCAATGCCAAGAAGAGAAACAAAATAACTGGTGTATTTACATTTTCACACTGTCCATTAGCCCCTTTGTTTTTCATGGCCAGCAGATGTTGGGACTTACAGCACCTGCTTAGACAAGTCGATTCTTTATGGCAGAAGCCTGGTCCCATCTTTGTGAGATTTTATGTCCCCCCTGCTGCCCTGCTGGGGCCCAGCAGAATCTGTGCTCTTAGTTCATTAGTGCAGCCAGAGTCTGTGGTGGGTCTTGGATGCTTCATTCAAGAGAGTCTGCTGGGCCTGCTTTGATAGTGCAGCCAAGCAACTGCTGGTTGCAATGTGAAAAATGCCAGAGGCTTTTTGTATAGAAAAATCATCTGAAAGCCCAATGGCAAGAGAAAAGCACATGTTTTCTTGCCGTAAAACCTTAAAAACAAGTTTGGGAAAAAAAGACTTAGACAACAAATGTTTCCTATTTTGGTTTGCCCTGGCCTCGATGAATGTGCCTACATTTGGAAAAATGGCCTCTTCCCTTTGCCCCTTACTGAAGATACTTTGGAGGCAGGCTTACAATGCCTTGTGAGATATACCGGCCTATTCAATTTTCCTCTACTAGAAGTTGTGCTGGAGAAGCATTAAGGCCATACTTATCCATGAAAATGCAATGAAAACCCAAGGCAATATTGGAATTGCAAGTGACTTTTCCCCATTTTGGATACTGCTTTAATTTTCCACTTTACTTTTTATGTTTATATGACCATTTCCAACTAAGGATTTCATCTCCATGATCATCTCAATTTTCTATTTCTCTTTTCTGCTTTAAGAGCATTTACATAAAATTAGACAAATTTTTATTATATGTAGGTGCGGGATTACAGCAAATAAAAGGACTAATTCCAAGAATTCCTTAAGCATTTTAAAAGATTTATTTTATTGTTCTTGACTGAGAGAAAGACAGAGACAGAGAGAAGGGGGAGGGCCCAGAGCAGTCTCCATAGTTGTACATCATCAGTTTTTGACATGGTTTCCTTCCACACATGTGGGTGGGGGCCACACAGGGCAAGAATCAGGCCAGGGGCCTCCCACCCAAGAGGCATACCCCTCCCCCGAGTGGTGGGGGCTGAACCGGGGGCCTCCCACATGGGAAGCTTGCCGCAGTGAGAACCGAACTGGGGACCTCCCACGTAGGAAGCACACCCCAGTTCAGCATATGGGTTTGCACAGGCTGGAGCTGGGACCAGGATTTGATCCTTGGACCCTGGGGCTACAAAGCAAGCACTTAACCCTCCTAGCCATCCCAGCTTCCCCAAGCATTTTTTTTTAAGAGAGAATATTACACAGAAATGCTATGAAATCATACATAAGGTGTACACTTAAAACAATTACTACAGAAATTTTTGATTTGTCATTTCCCAATCACATTTCTCATATATTATACAGTGTTTTGTGAGATATTTATTTAAGTCCTGCCTTTCTACCATAAGTATTTAATGTTACTTGAATAGGCAAGACAAGTTAGGTAAAAACTTGTGAAGGGGAATGAAGTTGGTAACTCGACCCTTTTTCTTTCCCCACCCCTTAATTTTACTTTCTGAGGCAATAAAGTAAGGAACATATTTGAGTTCTTGGGAAATTCTACCCAAATTTTATACTCTTCCAGGTAGAGTACTCCAGGTCAACAGGATTAACAGTGTCAGGAGCATCTGAAACAAAAGGATCTTATTCTTTAAACCTTTTTTTTTTTAAGATTTATTTTTATTGTTTTTGACAGAGAGAGAGGGAGATACAGAGACAGAGAGAAGGAGGAGGGCCCAGAACAGTCTCCGTAGTTGCACATCAGTGGTTTTTCCACATAGTTTCATTCCATAGGTGGTTGCGGGGCTGCACAGGGCAGGAACTGGACTGGGGTCTAACCCCAGTTTAGCATATGGGTCCGCATGGGGCCTGGGCTGGGATTCGATCCTCAGTCCCCAGGGCTGCAAAGTGAGCGCTTAACCCATCCCAGCTTCCCTTTTAAACATTTTTTTATCTTGGTTTTCTAACACGTCCAAATGAACTATTATAAATTTACCCACCATCTGCATGGTATCCTTTCACTGTGCAAGATAAAAAGATGCTTTCATTTGAACAAAAGCTGCTGGTTAAATGTTCTTCACTTGGGTTTTTTGTTTGTGTTTTTAAATAGCAATGGCTGCTTCTTCTTTTTCTTGTTCTTCCTCTTCTTCTTCCTCCTCCTCCTCTTCTTCTTTTTTTTCTTCTTCTCTTTTCTTCTTCTCCTTCTTCTTCTTCTCCCTCTTCTACCTCTGTTTTAATCTAAGGGCTAGTCATTTTTATTTAGCATGTCTTTTCTGTTCACTATTCAGAAAAATACAGGATGACAGAAAAGAGTCACATCCTAAAATAACATGAAAGCTTCTAGAAAAACTAGGAAAAAGGAGAGTGAAATACACTTATGGTGTCCAATGTCACAAAGGTTTCTTGATGTGGGCTTGAGGCCTCCCCACCCATATATCTCCTGAGGGAAATTCTAGTCATAGTTGTCCTTGCCAGGGATGGGCAGAAGTGGTCCAGGGACCAAGTGTCACCTCAGGTGAGGTTGAGGCACTTTTTTTCTGGAACTTGTGTTTGTGAGAGAGAAAACCCATTGGGATTTTTTCGTTTCTCCTTAAGATTACAATAGGATAATTTTTACAATATGATCACTGAAACTTCCATTTGTGATGGGATATATAAATTATTAGCATATAGATTATTATTATTATTTTTTTTGTAAGGTTTGCCGAAGAAGAACCATGCTGAGTTCTGGTTTAGCGAGAGAAGTTTATTAGACACGGCCGAGATACGGCGGGGCTGGCACGGAAAGAGGATGGCACCGGCCCCTTCTGGGGGTAGGGAGAGCTTTTTATAGGCAGGTATCAGAAGAACTAGAAATGGGAGTGGAGGAGGGGTACCAGAAAGTATTAGCATCTAGGTTGGGCGTGTTTAGTGGATAATCTGGCACCAATTCCCAACCGCTTCAGGGTGGGGAAGAAGTCCTTGCAGGCTTTTCTCTTCAGGGAGGAGCCTGGGGCTGCTGATTTGTCTGTTTTTTCCCTCTTCCTACCATCTCACCCTTCAGCCCTAACACTTTTGGAGGTCAGGGAGGATCTAAGCAGTGGCTAATTCTGTATCAATACAGTTTCTCCAATGTGTAAAACAGAACTAATTGTCTTGTTGGAAGATTTGGGGGGCCATAATAAAGGATATTAGGACATTGTTCTTGGAATGACAAGTTCTGGTTCTTAGGCCCTACTTTGCCACTAACAAATAAGCATGTACAATTGCTTAACTTTTTCATTATAAAGTTAGCACTCATGCTTTATTTATTAGAGAAGCCATAACATATATAGTAGAAGCAGTAAAAACAAACAAAATAAACAAAAACAAAACTTGAAACAAAATCCTAATTCCTTGTACATATGATAAATTGAAAAATATAAATGGGCTTTGGACAATTTAAAAAATATGAAATTTAAATAGTCATTAAACTTAAAGAAAATATAATCAAGCTCCATTAATTAAATAAAAGCAAGTCAGCAAGCTACCTTTCTTTTTGCTTATCAATTAGGAATAGAGTTTCAAAAATAATGATGACTATTGTTGATGATAGTGCAACAGAAGTTAATATTTATATAAATTTATGGGGAATGGACTTGGCAGTTTAAAGCTCTTTACCATTTAAACCAGCAATTTCACTTTTAGTAATGTGTTACAAAGAAACAGAAACTTGCATAAGAACTTATGTCTCTTGAGCACAATGTTTCTAACAATGTTAAAAATAACTAGTCCTATAATAGGGGAGTATTTAAATAATTGATTACATAGTCACAGTATGAAATAACATGTAGTTTTACAGAATTATACAGTAAGATAATTATATTCAATGCCATAAAAAAGTTCATAGTATATTGTTATGTGAAAACAAGAGCAGGTTACAAAATAATATCTATGGCATGATTCTAATTTTATAAAATAAATGCACAGGAAAATTATTAGGCATGTTAATCATGGCTAACTTTGGGGTGCACAGGTTATGTATAATTTTTGCTTTATTTGTGCTTTTATGCATTTTTCAAGTATTCTGCAACAAACACATTATTTATTATGTAGTTTGACTAAAAATAAGTAAGTGCTATGAAAAATGATCTGGAAGTCTGGTTACCTGGTGGCAAATCAATTAAACTTTCTGAATTTAAGATTGTTAAATGAGGGGAAGCTGGGATGCCTCAGTGGGGTAAGTGCTCACTTTGCAGCACCAGGAACCTAGGATTGAATCCTGGCCCTAGTCCATGTGGACCCATATGCTGAACTGGGCTGTGCTTCCCATGTGGGAGGTTGCCAGTTTGGTTCTCACTCCTCTCCTTGGGTTGTTGGCCCCTGGCTTGAGGGGGCATGCTTGCTATGCAGGAGACCCCCAGCCCAGTTCCTCCCCTGCGTGGCCCCCGCCCACCTGTGTGGAACGAAAACTGATGACATGCAACTATGGAGACTGCTCTGGGCCCTCCCCCTTCCCTCTGTCTCTCTTTTCCTGTCTGTCTCTCTCTGTCTCTCTTAGTCTCTGTCAAAAACAATAAAATAAGTTTAAAAAAAAAAAGATTGTAAAATGAGCCAATTGAATAGATAAGCCTAAAGTTAACTCTGTGAATCTGTGGTATCAGGTTTTTCAGCAGTAGTAACTAACATCTGTTAAAATCTGTCTTTTTGGCTAACAGGTATTGAAGGAGACGGTAAAAGACATTATTCACTTTTAAGCATTTGGCGTATTTCCAAAACACTGAGTCAATTTACTGTAATTACTTTTTCATAATTATAATTTCAAAAGTGCTTCAAGTTTAGTTTCAACTAATCTTTAGTCAATTCCTTACATTCCCTGCCTATGAACTTGGGGGCTTACAGGATAGTAAACAAACATTTAGGCACATTAGAATACTGCTATTTAAAGAAAATTTGTGGAGAGTACTTATTTGAAGCAAAGTCTCCTCTGGTAATAGAAAAAATAGTCACTGTTGTCTATTATGTTAGTCAATTTGCTCAAACTAAGGTTGCTTAAAGTGGGGCCCCATAGGCATTCTGGAGTTATCAGCTTCCCCTGAATGGTTCTCAGCCACAGCCACAATGACTTCTTTGGGGAGATCCAATGACAATAGCAAGATGGTACTTAGAATGTGTGGAACAGTGCTGTGAAGTGGCTCTGGTTGTACGTGGCTCTGGGCTGCTTTAAGACTTGATTACTGGATTTTTAAATTTTTCCCCCATTGAGGGCTCAAGCATATTTTCATTTTCTTTTCCTGTGTCTCTTAAACCACCATTTGACTCATTTCAATGATA
>PVKE010049720.1:0-11177 GCA_004027555.1 Craseonycteris thonglongyai | reverse complement strand
CACACATACAAGGGTAGGCTGATAAATTTTGCTTTCACTGTAATATTTTTTTGTTACATTAGACATATCTGGATATAACTAGTTCTGTGTATCTCAAGGTATCTCCCCTCCATTATTCTTGACTTTACACACACATGTGCTTACATTTTTCACCCATTGCACATGAAATGGAAGTGTTCAGATGTTTGACTCAAACAGAGGGCTGTTATTGAATTCTTAACAATAGAAAAAGTTTCTTCAATTTTTTTGAAATTAAAAAATAAGAATATGAAAACTTCTTAAAGAAAATCATTACAAGTGATGAAACTTGGGTTCATCATTATGACCCAGAGAACAAAAGGCAGTCCGTGGAATACCACCATAAGAGATCACCTCAGTTGAAAAAATTAAAAACTCAGGTCTGGGCTGAGATGGTCATGTTGATTGTTTTTTGGTCTGAACTCTTCCATTTTGATGTGCACTGGGTGAAAAATGTAAGTATCTGTGTGCGTGAGGTCTCTAATGATGGAGAGAAGATACCATATGACTAACCCAGAACCAGTTGTACACAGATATGTCTAATGTAACTATATATATTTTTTTTTTTCTTTTTTTTATTTATTTTTTTTACAGTGGAGGCAAAATTTATCAGCCTGATTGCATAATTCAAGTTAACAAACATTTATGAAGAAACATCTATCTTTTCCAGACACTTTGTTAGGGTCTGGGGTCATAAGAATTTGGTCACTGCTCATTTTTCTCAGTTGTGATGCTAGTTTGGGGTTTGTCCTATATGTTGACACTCCCCGTGTAAAGAACATTTCTTTGTCAAAAGAACAGTTTTGTAATAAACTCACTGAGGCAGCCTAATCACAGAGTGAAAATTTTAAAATGTCTTTTCTTTTACAAAGAAATTTGTAGATACCTTCTAGTAAACAATGTAGTGGTGTATGTTTCTAGTTATTTTAATTTTATTTTCAAGTAGAAAGTATATTAATAAAAATGCCAATTTGACATTCCAAATGTGCCATTTACTACAGACTTCACATAGCCATATATATATATATACCTTATCAATATAACAAGAATGGCATGGCTGCATAATTTCCAGAAAGACCTTGCATATATGACCTATTAGAATGGGCATTTCTAAATTCAAAGCACAATTTTATCAGTATTTGTTCAATGTTCAGTGCACAGCCAGATGTATCTGTCATTTCTCTCTCTTAAGGATCACTTGGTCTAAACTGATTGTTTCAGTGTATCAGCGTCAGTCATCCTTAATCCCCCAAAGATAAGATTGGGAAGAATGAAGGAAATCGAAGACTCTAATCCCTTTTTCTTTTATATCACTCTTTTTGAGAGTGGGATGATAGCTTTGATAGTGGATTACTGGATGGCATATGTTCTCACGGCAATATCACAGACTGAGTTTTTAGCACAAAAATACATTTTTCTGAACTATAAACAGCACCAGCTGAAGCCATATCTCTCATAAAGGTTCTGCCACAGCCCTGTGTGTTTTCTCCATCATGCAGCCAGTATATTGTAATTCCCTTTTAACACAACTTCTAAGAATTTGCATCTGTCACTTGGAGCTAAGCATCACAAAATGTCACCACCATGCTAAGCAACTGGAACTTGGTTGTACTGCTGCATTTCCTGACTTAGATTTTAATAAAGTATCTCTAAGTGGCTTTAAGCTTGTTGGCTTCAGCTTACATCGACGTACTACTATCAGATATCTTTTGAGAGTTTACCTTTAGTCTGAAGTTGGCAGCTAGAGCACATGTGTTTATAGAAGGTAATAACTCTGGTCTATAGAGTTGAATTTTGACAACCATCCATCATTATGGCTAAATGTAAGCAAAATGGAATTGGTTAGAATTAACCATTTTATCAATTTCATGTCTTTTTGGTGGGCCAAGGAAAAATTGGCTCTCAAGAAAGATCTGATTAATGTTTAGC
This sequence comes from Craseonycteris thonglongyai, assembly GCA_004027555.1. NCBI lineage: Eukaryota > Metazoa > Chordata > Mammalia > Chiroptera > Craseonycteridae > Craseonycteris > Craseonycteris thonglongyai. Next base: position 9,230 of record PVKE010049720.1, on the reverse strand, counting down.
AAAGAAAGCTCTACTCAGTATTATCTTGTTAATATGATTATGCCAAGTCAAATTCAAACATAGCCAGATGTCTGTTGTATCAAGCCATTTTACTAGCCAGGTGTCTTTGAGAGACAAGGTTTCTATCATCTCATCTAAATTAAACAAACAAACAAACAAATAACAACAACAACAAAAGACACCATACACACAAACATTGCCTTTATTTACCCGTTCACTCACTAATTTGAAAACATTAAACATATTAAGAAAAAGTGAGTTTAAGAGGAGAACTGAAAGATGAGTTTATATTTTTTCAGGAAGCATGGCCTAAAAATTGTGAACAACCACAAAAAGGAAGTCTAGGAGGCACATCACCAAATCTGCCCTGGATATTTAGGAGATGGTACTAGTACTAGCCATTAAAACATGCAACCACTTTCAATAAGATAGAGAATAATGGCATGCAGGAAGCTATGGCAGGCAAACTTAAGAAACTCAAGCCAAACAGCCAGGTCCCTGTGGTTTTCAGGAAACTCAGAATAACTGAATCCTTTACATAAGATCCAAAGGCTTTCTGCATAAGATGGTGGGTCTGCAAAATGTGAGCATCACATTTAGTATTTAGTAGCACATAAAATACAAGTACAATGTCTTCTGCACCAACTATCTAGAATCAGGCCAAACTTCAAAGTAAAGGACTCATTCTTGCACAAGACTCTCTTTACTTCAGACACTAGCCACAGTCCCAAGTTCTCAGGGCCACCCTCACCAACAGGCTACAAATTTGAGCATTCTCACTCACTGTTCAGGTTTGATCATTGCTATAGTGACTCCGAACTCAAGAAAGTGTTGTAATTTTCATTATAGTTTTATTATAACAAGGAGGATTCAGATCAGAATGAGTCAAAGAAAAGACATAAGTCAATCTCAGAGGATCCCAAACTCAAAGTTTTCAGTGTCCTCCTCTTATAGATTCAGGATATGTCACCCTCCCAGCACATCAATGTATAATAATATGCACAGCTTATTACCAACTACAAATGCTCTTTCAAGTTCAGTGTCCAGACTTTTTACTAGGGTTTCATTATACAGACATAACTGATTGATTCATAGGTCATGCAGTTGGACTCAGTTTCAAGCCCCTTCCCTTCTCCAGAGGTTGAGCTAATACCATGTGGCACAAAGCTGGAGCCCATTAATTATAGAATTTGTCTTTCTGGCCTGGTCAGCTTCTATCCAGAGTCATCTCTCATTATCACAAACTATCTAGAGTCCCCCCCACCCACCCCCAATGAGTCACCTCATTAGCATAAACCACCAGGCTCTACCAAAAATAGCAAAGATACTTCTATTACATGGGGAACTTTTAAGAATTTAGAAGCTAGTTTCCAGATAAATTCTTTTTTATAGAGGACCCAGCTACTCCACTGAGCCAGTGGAATCCAGAGTATTCCATGAATCAGAAGAATGCTTTCTTTCATACACTGTGAGAACTCAGTACCTTCCTTTGTATAACTATCCAACACCTCACAGAAAGGAAATAGAGTGTGGGGACTGCTGAAAAGGGAGAAGGACTTTGAAAAACCAATCTTCACATAAATTACTTTTAGATCACATTAATAGAGAGTCAAACTCGGAATAGACATTTTTTAAAGTAGCTTTTCTTTTAGTTTCAAGTTTTAATTTCCTTGATACTCAGTGGAACTAAGGCACTTGAGGGAGATTAGAGCACTTATTGAAAATAAAAATGTTAAAAAATTTTTAATTTATTAGAAAGTAATATGAGTATATTTGAGATGACATTTAATACTTATTCAATATGTCAGCCACAAATCTAGGAACTGCACATGATACAATTAATGAACAAAATAAAGTCCCGTCTCTCAAGAGCATAATCAATTACTATAAGGTATGAAACTTCTATAATAGAAGTAGGAAAGGGTCCTATAAGAACACACAGATGAGGCATCAACAAAATCCTGGAAGATGTGATCAGAAAGATTCCCAGAAAAAGGGAGCCTAAGATGGTACTTGAAGAATAGATCCATATTCCATCAGTGAATATAGTTTTAGACTTGTGAACAAACCACAGTGGCTTCAGTGTGTCATTGCAAAGACATTGATTATCTGTGGACTCTGATCCAAGCATGGGAAGGGGGTTGACAGCATTTTCCAGATTATCCAAATTTTTCTTTTTTTTTTTCAGTCTAAACACAAATGACCAAATGTCCTTGTCACAGAGGATGATGTGATTGTAGTTCTTCTTCATTATGTCACAAGGCTCTCTCATTAGATGTTTAGTTCAGATGTTCATCAATATGCAAATAAAGACAGAGAGTATAATAATTCTGTGATTAGCACAAAACCAAGAAGGATGAGTATAGTACAGGAGAGAGTCAAGATGTGACAAGGTTTTGAGATGCTGGAATAATTTAATAATGAAATAAGATAATTGGAAATAATGATAAGAGTAGAAATACCATAAGATATCATTAGTAGCATCAGTAGTAAAAAAAAAAAATTAGACATTAAGAATTTAGTTAGTATTATACTTAACAGTAAACACAGTGTACCTGTAAAAATAATAAAGCAATCCATTGGGCTTTGAAACAAGATGATAAAACATTCTTTTCTGTGCTCTGTTTAGAATACGAGATTTGTTTCTGGGCACTATATTTAATTTACAGAAATTTGTTCTGCCCTCTGGTTTATAGAATCAACTATATGAACACAGCTAGTAGAAGATCTGAAGCACCATTGGTTGGGAGATAAAAACAAAAGTCAAAAATTTTGTTAATAGCATACTCAATAGGAGTACATTAACATAATAAACGTTTCATGTGTACTTACTATGTAAATCACTGAGTCACAGATAACAGACACACTGTCTCCTGATCTTAAGGACTTCACCTCCCTAAATATATCTGAAATTGAATTTTATTATGGCTAAATAAAGGCAAAAGTACATTAGAACAGAAAATTTATCCATGAAATACTGGAGTCAACTTGAAGATGTCTGCAATTTAAAGAACCAGCAGTGACCTATAAATTATGTTACGCCACATGAAGAACAATTAGAAAAAACAAGCTACAATATGTGTCAATTCAGACAAGCCACAAAGATCAAGCCACCCCTCAGGAAAAACAGAAAACTGTTGATCAGTCAAAACTATTTACTAAGCTTATGACAGAAACGTGAGACTCTACATTTACAAACCCTTACTACTATCAAAGTGGGAAGAAAGGGAAGGGCATTAATGGATCTTATTTCTGGACCCAAATGCTTTGATACAAGACTTTGAAGGCAAGAGAAATGATTGAGAGTTCATGTCAGAGTTCATGACATAATGGTTTAAAATTACCAGACATAGCAAAGCCAGAAAATTGAAACCAGTCTTGATAAAGTGACTATTGTCCTGAGAAGCATGTTTATCATCCAGGTGAGCAAGCTGTTGTCCTGATTAGATGACTATTTGCCCAGATGAGCAAACTCAGATAAGTTGGTTTTCAATGATTTTGTGAAGCAATTGTTTTTTTGAATAGTTAGCAGTCTAATCTCCCTAAGTAAGAATTTTATAAGCAAATACTTAAGTTGTGTTGACCCAGGTTCTCTCAGTACCTACTTTTGGTTATTATCCAGGTGAAGCTAGAGAACATAGCAATGCCATTTTAGTGGTTATTCAGTAAGCACAGAATAGACCATACACACAATTTGGTTTAGATTGTAAAAACTAATGATGCCATATATACATCAGGAAGATTAAAAAGGTTCATCACTTGAATTGAGGTCTCTGGGGAGAGAAGAATAAACCTCTCAAGCTAGTCCTAAGTGACTTGGGAGAGTGAAGGAAGGAGATTGGCTCAGAGTTTGTATTGTGGTAAAGAGGTGGTGCTGACTTGAATAGACATCTCTCCAAAGAAGACATAACAATGGGCAACAGTACATAAAAGGATGTTCTATGTCACTAGTAATCAGGAAAATGCAAATCAAAACCAAAATGAGATATCACCCCACACCTGTCAGGATGGCTATTATTAAAAAAAGAAAAAGAGAAAAGACAAGTGTTGATGAGAATTGAGAAGGATGTAGAGAAATTGCAAATCTTGCACACCATTGACAAAAACGCAGAATGGTTCCATCACTATGGAAAATAGTGTGGAGGCTTCTCAGAAAAATAACAATAGAACTACTATATAATCCAGCAATCCCACTTCTGAGTATATAGCCAAAAGAATTGAAATGAGAATCTCAAAGAGATCTGAGCACTCCCATTCTCACTGCAGCATGATTCATAAGAGCCAATATGTAAAAACAACCTACGTGTCCATCAACTGGTAAATGACAAAAGAAAATGTGGCATACACATGGAAGAGAATACAACGGCCTTAAAAATAAGTCTTCAATATGTACCAACATGGATAAACCTGGAGTACACTATGCTATGTGAAATAAGCCAGACACAGAAAAACAAATACTGTAGGTTTTTGCCTATATGAGATATATCTAAAATAGTCAAACTCATAGGGCCAGCATGGAGTGTGTTTGCTAGAAGTAGGAGAGAGGGGAAAATTGATTTACTAATAATAAACATAAATTTTCAGTTATATAAGACAATCACCTCTGCTATGCAATATTAACATATTATACACTGAAATGTGTTAAGAAGGTATATCCTATGTTAAATGTTTTTACTACAATAAAAAAAAATTAAAAAGAAGTACATGAATAAAATGCTGAAAGATAGAAAAGAGAAAACAAAACAAAACATTGAAGTGAGATTCTCACAAGTGGAAAGGAGCTTACATGGTTTAAATTTCTCTTCAGAAAAATGAATAGAATGGCTCCTGGAGAGGGTACTATGAACTAAGTCTTAAATCAGAAGCTATTCAAAAGACACGGGCGAAATTCCCATTTTGGACCAAAAAAAGGGGCCGTAACCTCACAGGATGATCTAATCATAAATTACTAACTGGGCAGGTCGTGGTAGGGAGTCATGTCTCAGGAATATACTTTTTAGTATAAGGTTTATCTTTGCCTTAAGTAAGCCCTGTTCATTGTCTCTATTTGTCTACGTTAAAACACCTTTAAAGTAAGCTTCAACCACCCTCAAAAAGCACAAATTTTGTTAACTATCCTGTAATCCCATCTCCACCTTGCTTTCTCCTACCTTCATATAACCTTCCTTACATTCTCTCCTTAATTTAAAAGGCAAAAGAAGCTACAGACCTGTTATTCTCTGGAGCATTTGCAACCTTGCTCCCCAGAATATGTCATCAGTGTGGCTCAAATAAACTCCAATAAAAATTCTCTACACTCTGTATTTCACTTAACATGATGATTTTAAAATCCATCTACCGGTACGTTTTCGCAATGGCAATATTTCATCTTTTCTTATTGCTGAGTAATATTCCATTGTGTAAATGTACCACAACTTCTTTGAAGATTTATTTTTATTGTTTTTGACACAGAGAGAGAGAGAGAGACAGAGAGAAGGGGGAGGGCCCAGAGCAGTCTCCATAATTGCACATTATTGGTTTTTCCACATGTTTCTTTCCACAGGTGGGCGCAGGGCTGCACAGGGCAGGAACTGGGCCAAGGTCTCACCCTGGTGATAACCGAAATGGGGGCACTCCCCAGTTCAGCATAGGGGTCCACACAGGCTGGGGCTGGGGCCAGGATTTGATCCTCAGTCCCCAGGGCTGCAAACTGAGTGCTTACCGGTAACCCACTGAGCCATCTTGGCTTCCCCTAAAACTTCTTTATCCATTCATATACAAAAGGACATACAATGCAATACATATACAATGTAGTGTAGAATTGTATACCTGTAACCTATGTAATTTTTACCAACAAATGTCATCCCAATAAATTTAATAGTTAAAAAAATTTTTCTACAGGTTTGGACATTCTTACATCAACACCATCAATAGAAATCTATAAGGTCACAAAGGCATGAGATGATTAGCTCATAACTGAAGTTTGGAGTATTGTGTTCAATCTAGTTACTATATTTTTCCATGTATAAGATGCCCCCTACTTTTCTAACTCAACATTAAGAAATCAATACACGGCTTACTTGTACATAATTCGACCCCAATTTTTGATCTAATGATTTTAGACAAAAGTATCATTTTATATATTGAAAAAATGTGATAAGTTTCTTGATTATATAGAGTGCGTTTTAGGGACCAAAATGTAGATAAAGCTACAAAGGCAAGGCAAACAGCACAGCTATGAGGAAAGCAGGCATGCAAATCCTGGAAACCAGACAGAGTTTTAAAACTGACTTTATTGGTATTTTTGGAAAAACTGGTCCTTTGTGATTTTATACCATAATTATTGATGCTTCAGACCATTCTTCTAAAAAGGCAAATTATTACATTGATACAAAATACTCTCTCAAATTATTTCAGGCTGAAAAAAAGGAAATAATGAAGGCACACATTCTACCTGAATATGTCATTCTGCCCATACCAAAATCTCATTTTTAAAGTACCAAAATGAACTTGCTTGTTCACATTTAGATAGTCAAAAGCAAATGCAGAGACAACAGAGGTGTTCCAATAAAGGTGTGTTGAACTTCTCACACAATTACTTTTGTTATGTTCAAAGCAATTACTTTTGCTGTCAGTGTGAATAAAACATACTATTGTTGTAGACTGCAGGAAAAAAAATCAAGTACATTTCTAAGAATTACAACATTAGCTGTATGCGAATAATCCCACATGTTCTAAGGGCCTGTCTTCTCCTTTTTGTTACTACTGATGTTTCATTTTTAATTTGTTGAATGTTGTTTTGTTTTATTTTCTGATTTTCTAGAAGCTGAAGCAAAATCTGTCTATCAAATTCAGTATAAAATAGCTGTGTTAATACCTATGGTCCTGGGGGGGGGGGGGGATATCATTAGCACATTCAATAAAAACATTTCCTTCTAAAAATGAAAAACAGAGCTATAATAATTAAAGCAAATTATACAACTGATAGTCTTTTGAAAATTAACATTTGGATGTAGCCTTTCTAGGCAGACTTTGGTTTGTGATAATTGAATTATCTCACACAAGGGACATATGGATCCTTTAACAAAATATGTGACTCATAAAGACTTCCCATTTCTTCTATGCAAATATTATACAGTAATCAGGTAACGATCTGTTTGGCTCTTGCCACTGCATTTCTGCTCTTGCTATAGTTATAAATACTTAACCACAAGTAAAGTCTTACTCAGATTCAATCAGCTATTCTTTATAAAATCAGTAAATAATAATACATATACTCATTGTAGTAACAGAATTTAAATTTTCATATGATTCACAGTCCTTCTAAAACAATAATCTCTTGTGGGTTGGAGAAAAAATATTTTTTATATTTCTGCACAATCAAAGCTTTCTGAGTAAATTTAACAGAAATTTAGGACATTGGTAAGTTTGGGAAGATAATTTATGACTATTTAGAGAGTAAGAAATTTCTAGATAAATTTATCTGAGGAGTTGGGGAGAAGAGATCTGGGACTATGAAGATAAAGTGTGAGGATATTGCAAAGTTGGAGACAATGGTCTTATTTTCCCCTGGAGAGATTCATATACATTCCAAAGGGTTAGAGTAAAAACATCCTATCTAAGGAGCAAAACCCTTGGGTTCTTTTTCTGGCTTTCTCATTCACAACACAAAATAGTATATGGAGGATAAGAGTTGGACCTCATTGCTTCATCCAGGGTTAAGAAATTGGGATACCAAGAAACCACATACTTATTTGCTTTGTGTAAATACTACTCTTAGCTGCCCTGGTATCAATGCCTATGTATTTAGTATGGTTTTAATAAATATGGATATTAAAGACTTTGCTCCTCCCCTTTATTTTCCAAGATTTAGTTTCTAGCTTTGTTTGTTTGTTTGTTTGTTTGTTTTACATATTGAACTCCTTATTTCAAATACTGGATTTCATACTGTTTAAGTTCAAGTTCAGTTAGAAAAACAAGCCATTCTACATCTTCTAGTGATTTTAATACCAGACATTAAATGTTCTAATGACTATTGAAAATTACGGGGACAAAAATCCAGAAAACAGCAATGGAGGTCTTACTTTAAGCTTCTTTCAACTAGAGGTTTCTGGAGATCTCACATCAGTAAAGTATCTACCTTCAATTGCCACATAATAATAAAGGCCTGTTCTTCTCCTCTGCCTTTCAAATCTCACAAAAAGTAGCATTCATGCGATGAAGAATATGGAGCAGAGGCACATGGAAAATATGGTAGCCAACTTCTACTTCTTAGAGAAGACATTAGAAAGATTTGGCCATCATGCCTGTCAAGATACTTTCACTATAGACAATCTAGCCCATTGTTGTTTCTTGACACATCAATTTTAAGTATGCTCTGTTGCATATAATAGCATACTTTAACTTCCTTACTTCTCCTTTTTCATCTCTCCCATTCTACTATTAGTCAAGCTGTAATTTTGGTTAAAATCTAGATTCAATGTTTATAATAATATAACTTCGTGATTTTATCATCTACCAAGTCAAGTAAAATCTTTATGACGGTACTTCCATTTCCTAAAACTTATTGATATTTATATTTCTTAAAATTTTGTTTTCTCTGAATTGATAATTGTAGTATTTTTTTTATTTGCTTTATTGTTGTTTTTTTATGTCTACCATTATTTATAAATTCAGAGTTCTTAACTTTCAATACTATTTTCTGCATGATTAAATGAACTCCATTATCTATTAGTTCTATTTTCTGCCCCCTCTCCTCACTCCATAACATTTCTAGAGTTTCTCTGCTACAATCTGAAATAGTGGTTCTCTTGTCCCACTGCAGAGAGTTTGATTTTAATAAGACTGCTTCTTTCTGGTCTGCTATACTGAACCCCCTGTTTCCTCCTAGGCTTTTCCTCTATCTTTGTGTACTTATCCATGTGATAAAGTACATTTTCTAAAACATTCTCACCAAGACTCTAAAGATGGTTGTGGGAAGCCATTTGGGCTGGCTTATGGAAATGGCCGTGCAAGCAGGTCTAGTTAATGCTTAACTTGTTTCTGCTCCTACGACATTTGTCTCTGTCTGCGCCTGGAGGGCGCTTACCTATTGTGGAGGTACGTGGTGAGAACGGCCAGTTCCCGGACACAGAGAGTTGATAGCTATCTGAATAATTATCCGTATTTGTTCTGGGAGAAAACTGACCTTTTCTTGTTATTTTGATTTTAGTTTCTATGTTAAATTAATCATCTGCTTTTGCTGAGGTAAT
>PVKE010049719.1:0-11176 GCA_004027555.1 Craseonycteris thonglongyai | reverse complement strand
TGAGGGAGGGGGCAATTAGAAAGTGTCAAGGAAGAAATTAGAGGGAGTAAAAGATGTAACTTTGTAAACATGCCCACATTGTTTTGTTTAAAAAAAAAATGATCACTGTATTTTCTTTATTGTCAGTGATTGAGAACTCCTATTTACAACCCAAGGCCTTCCTTTAGGCTTCTCCTCTTATTTAACTGGAAGTGTACCTGCTTGACTCTGTTCTAATTTCTCAGTAGTTGGTGCCGTGTCAGATGTTGTTGAGCCAATGAGGGTCTCTTCTTTCCAAGGTTGAACCTGGAAATGTGCCACCTTCCAGAGAGTAAACATTTATTCAGCCCTTCCTTGTGGAAGTGAGGGTTTGCAGTAACTGAGTAGATAGTGGTGTACAGAGGCATTCAGATAACCTTTACTAAAATTTAGCCAAACCAGATCTCTTCTATTCCCCCCAATATGGGGATATTCTGTGGATGGTCATTATTTTTGCAGCATTCAAAAGGGAGTTTGTTTATTCCTATGCACTGGATTTCCTTGGGATTTTAATTCCAAAGGTCTTGTGTGTGTGTACCTATGTCACTCAGACTTTCCCAGCCTGTCCTTGAGTTTGGGGTGTGAACTTTGTCATTTCGTCCCATGCCCAGAATATTGCTAGACACGCCTTCTTTTTCTTTTCATGGGTGATGGATTTCACCAGTGGAATGAGTTAGAAAATATCTGGGTAGTGGTTATATCCATTATTATTGTTTCTACATGTTTGTTTAAACTCTTGCTCTTTCAATATGAGTCCATCAATACCTGACAGGTGTCTGGCTTAGTCTTTGTATGAGACGTGCACCACTACCGTGGCTGATGAACTATGATTTATAATTCCATTCAGTAGTCACCTTGGCCTAAAAACAGTCCGTGGCAACGAACCCATTGTCTTCAGAGACATCGGTTAGCATAATTTTGGATTTAGAAACAACCACTGGTACCGACATTACAGCTTTGCATTTTAAGATGTCTCATTACTGATTATGATAAAGTCTTGCCATAATTCAAAATCCCTTGTTATGATCCTTGACAATGTAATTATTTTTAAAAGTATCAGTGAATTAATTGAAACTTGCCTGCACCAGCAGTTCTAAAACCTGAAGAACTATAGGTGTTTGGTTTGATTGAGGAATCAGGCAGAATTTTGAACTACCTAATTTAAACCAATCTTGATATTGATGTCTTCCCACTATCCCCAAATGATCACAATTTTCAAATAAATTATGGGTTCTTGGAAATAATAAATAATAAATAATAAATAATGTTTATTTTAACAATTCCAGCAGGATAGTTTTAGATGTACACAATTTAGGGAATCTGTAATTATGCTATACTATTTTTCAAATTTCTAGCTAGTGTCTATAATCTCCAACTGTCAGATATCTCTATATTTGCTACACCAGGTTCAGAGTATTTCTACACTATCTCTTAGGCATTTTTATGTTACTCAGGAAACAACTTTTCGTGTTATTCAAGAACAATTTTTATTCAAGGGTACTGGTGAATATCATATCTTTGACTCCAAAGGTTGGATAGCAGCAAATGAAAATTGTTGCTAAAGAAGCCATTTACCAGTGAATAGTTTTATTATATAGATTAGGTTCTGTGTGGATTCACATTAATGGTCAAAATAATTTAAATGGAATTTCATTTGCATTTAGTCTCAAAGAATACTAATCCTATTCATTGCACCAACAACATTCCTCAAAAACCCCTCCCCTTACCAACTTATATACCTTCCATAGTTATCCTAAGCCCCTTACTTGACAAATCTTTAAATGCTTTCAGTTATATCCTCATGTAGCTTTTCTTTTTCTTCTCTCCACTGTTTTCCATATTTCTTTATTTAGCAAGTAGGCTAATTTTTCCCCCATGGGCAGGAGTTAGTGGAAATACATGCATGTTCAAATACTGACATTTTTACCCAGTTGCAAAATAATTCGACCTTATTTTAAGTAGCGTGCTTCTTTTTTCTTGTTCTGGTAAAATCTGGTAACCTGTTTTTTTTTTGTCAGTTTGTGTTACAATCAAAGTATCATACATAAATACCCATTTTGAAAAGGAATTGCATGTAAAAAATGTCAACATGTGAAGTAAATATTTTTTTATAATCTATACCATTGAAGTACCTTCCATGAGAAACTCAAAATTTCAGTGCGTGGTTTTCTAGGTATTCTGCTTTATAAGTCAGAATTTTTATTCATCTGCGATATGCAATGTAGGAGCTCCTACTAATGCATATAATTAAACAGCTAGGTTTAGATATATTCAATGAGGTTGGGCACTGGTTTTATATTAATTTACAGTTGTGCAGGGGCTAAAATGAAATCCTACACTACAAGATTTCTGCCTAATATTTGTGCTACTCTTAGCTTTCCCAATGAAAGAAAGCCATAACATTAAACTAAATTGTCTAGTCAGAGAATGTTTGTGGTGGACTGTTTGTGCCCTCCCAGATTCATATGTTGAAGCCCTTCCCACCGATGTGATCATGTTGGGAAGTGAGGCCTTTGGGATGGAATGAGGTTTACGGTATGTAAAGTCATGAATGTGGGGACCCAGGCTGGGATTAGTGTCCTGGCAAGGAGAGAAAGACACCAGAGCTCCCTCTCTTTGTCCAGCACATGAGAACATGGGGAAGGCAGCCATCTGCAAGTCAGGAAATGTGCCCTCACTGGGACCTTAATCTTGGACATCCCAGCCTCCAGGACCTTGAGAAATAAATGTCTTTTGTTTAAGTCACCCAGTTGACATAAATCAAGTTATTTCATATTTAGAGCAATTGTTCCATGTAATAATTCTACATAGAGTATATAGAATTTAAAAGTATACATTACTTTCGATAATTCTACAGAAGCAGAAAACTGATACATTGCGTGTTCACCTTCACTCCCTGTACTCTATCTACTCTTCTGAAGTAATTAGACATGTGGAAAAGACTCTTAACACACAGTAAAGGCGATGCATACCAAAGTGTCAAAGCAAGAAAGTCATTGTTGGGTAATGTCAGAAAACATTGATTCTTCATCAAATGAGCTTGCTAACATTTTAACAAATCTATTGGGGATAAGAGCAATAATGTTCCTTATTTTGGCTTATAGTGAAAAATATCAGAGGGCTAATTTTGATTTAGATTTTCATGTATTCTTCCAACCATTATAAACATTCTGCTACATACTAGGTGGTTTTATTCCTTTTTTGAAAAGTACCTTTCAATGTGATTGCCATTCCACCGTTAATGATTTGAAACAGAGAGTTTTGTTCCTGTGAAGATGGTAAATTAATGAACCTGATACAAACAATTTGGTTTTAAAAGTTGATGCTTTAAATTATACCCTCTGGCTAAAAGAAGTTAAGAATTTTGGAAGAACAAACTTGACCCAAATGCAGTCTTAACAATTTGTGAGAAATGAACTAATCTTGTCCCCCACCATACTTCCTCCCACTTTGACAGAATTGATTTGATAAAAATAAAATCTAATTTTTGCCCCAGATTTAAAAGTTTCCAAGTCCCCCAAGTGATTCCCAAAACCCTGATGAAGTTTGTACTTGTCTTTAGACAAAAGAGAACAAAAAAGATGTCACAATTTGTACATAAAACTGAATAAGTTCAGTTAGTTCATCAAATTACCTTGTGTTTTGACATTTTCTATTTTTGTGATTTTAAAATGGCTCTTAAGATTTTGAAGTGATGGTTATGACAAAGGTGTCATTTGCTATTTTGTAAAACAGCAAAATTGACACTAAGAGTTTCACTCTTATTTTTCATTTATATTTATTTGGTTTGCTTTCTTTTTTTTAACTTTCTTTTCTTTTACTTTACATATCTGTGAATTCAAATTGTTATAATCATTGGCCTAATCGATGATGCTCCATACTGTTTTCTGTAATCTCTAAACAAATATATACCATTCAGCCATATCCAACTCATAGTCGTCTTTGTTTTTTCATGTTGTTGCTTCTAAAGATTCTTTCCTCTGTCCTTCACATGCATTACATTTGAAAAAAAAATGTTAAAAATCATACTTCACGACACTAATATCTCAAACACTTTAAACAGCCTTCCTCTCTACACTGTTGATACAGCCTGTGGTTGCACTTACACACTGCATTTTTATTTGTTGGCATTGCAGTACTTCTGTGACTTCACTCACTACATTGCATTATCATTTTTTGAAGTACTTGGCTTCCATAACATGGCGAGCTCCTTGAGAATTGAGTCCATGCCTAATTCATTCTTGCATTTTCATTGCCTGGAATATAATGTGTGCATAGTCATTTACTTACAATTTCATGCATGAGTTCCCGAATGAACGAGTGAATGAATGAACGACTCCTCATAGCTATCACCAGCTGTGACAGAATTGTCACGAAGGCAGCTTGTTTGCTAAGTGTACAAAGATGAATTTGAAGTGTTTTACGTTCTTTGGGCCTGAGATTTCCAGCTCTGTCTGGACTTCATCAGGTGTGGAGCTTTAAAAAATATGTGTTTGGTCCTCAATCTTCGAAAGTCTGCTGTGTTGGTTTGGGGTGGATCCTGGCTTCCTTGTTTGTTTTAATTTTTACTCATGATTCTAAAAAGCAGTCAGATTGACAACAAAGTGGATTCTTAATTTCTAAATCATGTCCATTTGTGTAATTGGGTACGTAGGGATACAAATAAAAGTATAGAAATATGTGTTCAACGTGAAGGTTAGAAAACATTTTGGTTAATTGTAGAGTGCCAACTTGACAATTATGTATACTTGCTTTGCTTGTAATTTTATTCTAGTTTAATTAGATCTGCAAAACTTAGTCTCATACAGATTTCAGGACATTTTCCAACATTGAGGATGTTATTAACTCCCACCATGACCTTGAAAACTCACTAATAATGGACACGGTGTCTTGTGCATATGATGGGGTTGGCGTCTACAACTACAAATAAATTCTGCTTTGATGTCTGTACTATAGTATCTATATCGTGATTTAGTGAAGTTTTGATATCTTCAGCTCAACCAAAGCTTCGCTTGAATAGGGAATATTGCTGTGATTTGATTAATCTAGCGACAGTTTGTGGTTTCACTTTTCAAGAAGGACAGTAAAATAAGATTTAGTTGTAATGATATGTACAGTATAGAGTTTCATAAAAACCTTATCTCATAAAATGCCTGAATAACTTTCCAAGTGGTAAGAAAAAAGAAAAAAAAAAAGAATTTATGACAGAAATAATAAAGGAGGCTTTGCTATCGAAGGCCTGCCTGTACTGCTGGAGCTCCGAAAGCACGCATTAAAGTGGGAACTATCTTGATGAAGCTGCCTGCCTCATAGTACCGTTCTTTCTTCTTACTTGATTTGTGGACTAGCATTCATACTGAGATGAGTTTCCCAACATCATCGTCGATATGCTTGTAGGCTTATGTGTCTTGGTTCTCAATCATTATGGATAATTACTGGACAATTCATAAAACATTACTGTACTCATAAAGTTTTCATGACTTGTATCTATATTTTAGCACTTAAAATGATAAACTCATGTATCAAACATATCTTCAAACAAAAATCCAATAATTAACATAAAGACTGGTAAATACAAATTCTGTAATAAATAACATTTATCAATGTGAATGTACAATAGGGTTTCTCAACTTGGGATTAGATGAAATGTAGTTATGGGTAGTGTAAATGATCGTAATAGAAAAAAAGTGATTTTTAAGTTTTGAGCAAGATGCTGGCACTCACAGTGATGGGATAGTCTTGCTGTCAAATGGTTTGAGGTGTTTTTCATGTACACATAGCAGTGTGAAGGAGTGAAGGAGCACTGTGCTCATTCTCAGTTTGTGAGGATACCTGGGAGAAACTGTTCATAGTTTCTGTAAGCTCTGAATACATAAAGGGCACAAGAGGAGGCCAATGACATCAGACTTCATTCCAACTATCTACCTTAACCTCCTCTTAGGCACCATTGACTGATTTAGGAAAATCAGAGGAGCAAACATGCATCAACCTTATAAAAGGAAGTCAGAGGGAAAGTTGAATTCAAGAGAAGGAATTTTTATGTGTTGCAACCAGCTCCCTCTCTTTATGCTTTGCGATTCTTGCAAGAATTGCATAGTTTGGATTGTATAGGTCAGAAGTAAACTGTATTGAGAGTTTTTCATATATTTTTTTCAATATTCTCTTTTATTTACAGTATGCTTCTGTTGTATATTTTATTCCCCTACTCCTTTTATTTTTTTTAACAAAGATGTCTGTGAGTTAATTGTGGTGGTTTGTAAAGATGACACGTAAAAGAAAGAGGAGGATTCTAGGTCTAAGCCAATTAACAATGATGAAAAGGTTGGCAATGAACAATTATAACCTTCTGAGTCATTTCAGAAGTATACATAACAAGGGACCAAGGAACGCACACACTTACAAAAGCCTGCAACCACAGTGAAGTTTCTTCTGAGCTTTTCCTGGGCCAGTAATCCAAGTATCCTAGTCCACCATGTTCACTGTGGCACGTAAATTAAAAATGTAGAAATAGCTCCAGCAAATTGAAACTATACCTCATCACAAGTCACACCTTTTGACACATAAAGGTGCTGATTATCTTAAGTAGATCATATTAGAATCACAAAACAAACTAAAATTTCATTTTAAAAAGTCACTTTAGTGAAAAGTCTTAGGAAGCAAGTTAATGCGTAGCCGAACATATGGGCCAGAGAAGGAAAAGTCACGTGGTTAGTGAGAACCTAATAATGCCAGTGTGTAAAATGATGGTGATTAAAACGCCAGGACGGTATGAAGACTATGGAAAGGTTCCACCCTTGATCAGTATAATATACATATCGATACTGTGTCACATCATGCAGAAGTTTTATGTAATAATGTGAAAAACAATGGCCCTTCTACCATGTTGAGGAGTCCTGAGATTTTTCCCAATACAAGCCATGCTGTGGTCTTTGTAAGATTTGTGAATGATGGTAAGGTTCTAGATATTTTTCTACCATAAAGAGCAGACTGAAACAAGTAAAGGCCAAGATGCTATTAATAATTTTCCTCTCATCTGCAAACAAAGTCTGTCTTAAAGGGACTGATTTGACATCTGAGCTGATGGTACCCTATTGATGCTTGGTTCCATGAGAGGTTTTGTATCTTTCTAAATAAAAGAAAATACTGATGTGGTCACAACAATGCTTTCTTCATGGAGAAATGCTGGTGACATAAGCTCTTGGAGGTAAAAATTTTTAAAACAAATTCTAAATGATGCTATAAAATTACTTTATTAAAAAAAACATTGGGGAAGCCAGGATGGCTCAGTGGGTTGGGCAATCACTTTGCAGCGCCGCGGACTGGGGGTTGAGTCCTGGCCCCGGCTCGTGTGGACCCATGTGCTGAACTGGGGAGCTCCCCTGGTTCAGTTCTCTCTCTGTCCCTGTATCTCTCTCTCTCTCTCTCTCTCTCTGTCAAAAAAAAAAAAAAAAAAAATATATATATATATATATTTAAAAAAAACAAACAAAACATTTTCTTTGGGAATAATTTTTAAATGGATGTATACCTGGTCAAAGAGCACATAAATTTGCCACATGCAGGAGGTTGGTTTAGGAGATGAACGGTGCTCAGCGGGGTGGTTCAGCAGGTTGGTGAACTGGAAGGAGTGCTCTAAAGAAAATAAAAGACTTGATTCACTGGAGAATTTCAAGATCAAGTGTAGCTGCCAACACTGCTCTGCTTAGGAGAAATGTTTCCACACGTGGGCCAGTTTAACAAGGCTTTGTGAGGTCTTGCAGAAAATTTTGTAAAAGGAACGGAATCTTTTGAAAATCAGCTGCAAAAGGAAATTAAAGTGTTTCCATTCTTGCTTGGACTTGAGTGTTTGAAAGGGAATCAGTGAGTCTCAGCTGTTGTTGATAACCAGCTGAAAGGGCTATGGGAAAATTGAAGAGGGTGTGTCTTCCTCCCTTTGAATGCAAGGTGTGAATTGATGAGGGACCTTATGCTCTGGCTGAGAATTAAACTCTAAGACAACAGGAATACCTTGGGTAGCTGCAGTCTAATGGTAGAGTGAAAATGGGATTTGCTGATCTGTCCCTACGCAAGTTCTGGAATTCTGTGAAAGAATATTATGCTGTAGTTTTGAACATCTTGCATATGTGAACAGTCATTTTCTTGTCCATCAAGTATCAAAAGCAAGGAAAGAAACAGCCTTATTTCAGTTCTCTGTGCTTAAGTTCTACAAGAATTGAGTATTCATGCAACAAAAAACAACGACTGGTTTCATAATAAAAAGAAAAAGATAGGCCTTTTTGAGCCACCTCTTGTTTGGGCCACTTCCACCTCTAGGTAGTAGTGTGCTTTCACCACTTTCTCGAAACCTTTCTTTCACCTCCTAAAAACAAAACAAAACAAGATAAATTTTATTTAAAAATAATGCTTTTTATGCATATAGAAGCCTATGAAAGAAATCAGTGTGTATGCAAAATAATTTAGTAGTTTCTTGGATTATATTTGAAGTTGATCATGTTATTCAGTAAGAAAGTATTTTTCAGCATCTTATATAAAATTATGTCTTAGGCTATATTTCTATTGAGACTGCCTTTTTTTGTAGTTTTACTACTTAGCATGTCAATAAAATTTCTTATAGATAAAATTGATTAAGTTCCAGCATACATTTAAATGAAACCTATCAAGCCTATGTTTGGAAAAATAGAAATGTTATTTTCACTTTAGTGTGCCATATAACAGAAATTTATTATATTTGCATAATGAGTTTTTAAATTTATGAAAAGAAAAAAGCAGTTTCAAGAAAGTAAGCCAAATTTAATTACCTTTTTAAAATAGTTGCTTACAGTTTTCATATTTTAGTTTTAAAAAGAGGCAAACACTGCCTGGCGCATATCACACACCACACATATATCACATATCATGTGCCATGTCCCATGTCATTAAATCTTACAGAGTAGACATTTGTAATAATGCTTTAAGTCCTACTTGGATAAGGCTTAAGTAAAAAAGTGAATTCAAGTAGAAAATTAAAGAAGAAGCTGAAACTGAAATTTATTTTCTTGGCACTACTAGTATATATATATATTTTGTGGGTGAAACCCACACTAAAAGGCAAATCTAATTAATATACAAGTATTGTTTGGAAAGTATCCAGCCATGGAATCATTCTTATTATATTGACAATGGCTGCAGTTTTTCTGAACAGTCCTTGTACTATAATAATTTTATATTTATATTTGAGCTTAAGAAATAGAGGGAAGATATTGAACATTGTTTTAATAACCGTGTCAGATAGTACATATAGTATTTAAATATTCAAATTATTAATCCATGCAACGAATGTAAAAATTGAAAACATGAAAATAAGCTAGAATTGGCATGTAATTTTATGCGTTGTGTTGCTTTCTTATAGATTTAAAATGGAATTTTATAAGACTTGGAAAACTGACAAGAGTTTCAAAAAGATCACAAATAACTGAATGATTCTACATACTTAAAAAATTATTTCCCTATTCTTGCAATTTTCTATCCCTGGAAATTGCTAAACTTTCTCTAGGTATTTGAACTTACAAGCAATTTTTTGAAAATTGTTATATCTTTGGACATATTTGTCTTTGCAAACTGATGGGACACTGGGTTCTGAAATGTCCAATTATCATATAAAAATTGAAGCTCATTTTAATACCTCCTGAAGCATGTGGTAGTTTGGCAGCAGACAGTGTCCTACGTATTGACAGTTTGACTAAGGACCACTCTGTAGAGTGTTTAGTATTTACTTACTTTGTGGTTTGTTAGAAATAACCTGCAATTATTGCTTAAAGGAGATGTTTTAATTGAAACCAAAACAACCATTTGATTCTCTGTATTTCATAACTCACAAACATTTCAATAAAGCAGCCTCTCTTACAACAGTATGTATGTTAGCTTTACTGTTACTTTTACTACTTTTCATAAAGGCAAATTAAATATTTATAAAAATTGTATTGTACTTTATATTTAAATTCAGTATGCATTGATTTGAGATAGCCTTAATGAAAATAAATTTGGCAAGTGTTTCAAGTACCTGCAATAATAGTCAAAGAAAATTAGAAAAATGAAGCAAATTTGGAGGCTTTTTACTGTCTGATTCAAGACTTTGTAAAGAAGCTACAATAATCTAGATGATATTATATTGATTTGAGAATGGAAGAAAATATATTCATAAAACTGAATAGAAAATTTGGAAAGAGATGAATGAGGATATGGTCAAGTGATTATCTGAAAACGTGCCAAGACATTTCCGTGGTGAAAGGAAATTTTTTTTTTTAAATTGTGCTAGGAAAAAATGAATATCTCAATGGGAGAATAAATAACAACAACAACAACAACCTCATTTCTGTCTTACACCACAAATAAAATTTATTTAGAGATTAATCAAGATTGATTATATATATATAAACAAAAAAGCAAGAATCACACAAACCTAGGAGAATATCAGATTGGTCAACGTATTTGTGTTTTAGAGGAAACTTGTATTTCTAGATTGGAAGACAAAAAGCATGAACCATAAAAGGAAATGTTAAGTTTTTGTCCCATAGCTTAAAAAGAAATTCCAATGTCTTTTACTCAGCAAAAGTGATGTATTATTGCCAATCTTAATGTCATCCTTGAGGAATAGTGAGCTAACTTTGAGCATTATTTTCTATTAACCACGATACCTTAATTCTGTTTCAATCTGTATATTGTCTCTGGGCCAACTCAGTTTGTTGGTGGAACTAATTAGACAGCCTTGTGATACATTTTGCAGGGACTTTTCAGCCTCTTATACTAAAAAAAAGGGCTTTTATCTACTGCCTGCCATAGGAATTGACATTCCAACACTTTACCTAGAAATTCTATTATTAATGTAATATACATACATTGACTTAGAAGCTAAAAAAATGATTCTGGGAATCTGAGTCACTTCATTTGAGAACAGAAAAATGAACCTGGGTAAGGAAGGAAACATGAGGTGACCACAGTTAATGACGGAGGCAATAAATGGCCTACTTTGACTTGTGTTTCTGTTTAACAAGATGAGTTTATTTTTGTCATTAAAAAGTAAGGAGAGTCTGGATAAGATAAAGAGGAATAAAAATCAGTATTTAAATACTTTTATAAAGGTATTTTCCACATTTTCTACCTTGTGGCTTAACCAATTTAT